>CACVBM020001201.1:0-13865 GCA_902728155.2 Microthlaspi erraticum | reverse complement strand
GGTCTCAATCCAAGGGAGGAACATCAAATGGACCTAATTTGGGAACCGGAAGAGGTAAGGAGTCCGAAATGTACCTCTGTGACTCCACATTGAGGAAACTCACTTGTAGTGTATAAGATGAACTAGATGGACCCATACTTACCCAAACATGGATTAATAGTTCTACACATGACTATGAGGACAAACATGAGTGAAACGGTCTCAATCCAAGGGAGGAACATCAAATGGACCAAATTTGGGAACCGGAAGAGGTAAGGAGTCCGAAATGTACCTCTGTGACTCCACATTGAGGAAACTCACTTGTAGTGTATAAGATGAACTAGATGGACCCATACTTACCCAAACATGGATTAATAGGTTCTCCACATGACTATGAGGACAATTACTATGAGGACAAACATGGTGAAACGGTCTCAATCCAAGGGAGGAACATCAAATGGACCTAATTTGGGAACCGGAAGAGGTAAGGAGTCCGAAATGTACCTCTGTGACTCCACATTGTGGAAACTCACTTGTAGTGTATAAGATGAACTAGATGGACCCATACTTACCCAAACATGGATTAATAGGTTCTCCACATTACTATGAGGACAAACATGAGTGAAACGGTCTCAATCCAAGGGAGGAACATCAAATGGACCTAATTTGGGAACCGGAAGAGGTAAGGAGTCCGAAATGTACCTCTGTGACTCCACATTGTGGAAACTCACTTGTAGTGTATAAGATGAACTAGATGGACCCATACTTACCCAAACATGGATTAATAGGTTCTCCACATTACTATGAGGACAAACATGAGTGAAACGGTCTCAATCCAAGGGAGGAACATCAAATGGACCTAATTTGGGAACCGGAAGAGGTAAGGAGTCCGAAATGTACCTCTGTGACTCCACATTGTGGAAACTCACTTGTAGTGTATAAGATGAACTATATGGACCCATACTTACCCAAACATGGATTAATAGGTTCTCCACATTACTATGAGGACAAACATGAGTGAAACGGTCTCAATCCAAGGGAGGAACATCAAATGGACCAAATTTGGGAACCGGAAGAGGTAAGGAGTCCGAAATGTACCTCTGTGCTCCACATTGTGGAAACTCACTTGTAGTGTATAAGATGAACTAGATGGACCCATACTTACCCAAACATGGATTAATAGGTTCTCCACATTACTATGAGGACAAACATGAGTGAAACGGTCTCAATCCAAGGGAGGAACATCAAATGGACCTAATTTGGGAACCGGAAGAGGTAAGGAGTCCGAAATGTACCTCTGTGACTCCACATTGTGGAAACTCACTTGTAGTGTATAAGATGAACTATATGGACCCATACTTACCCAAACATGGATTAATAGGTTCTCCACATTACTATGAGGACAAACATGAGTGAAACGGTCTCAATCCAAGGGAGGAACATCAAATGGACCAAATTTGGGAACCGGAAGAGGTAAGGAGTCCGAAATGTACCTCTGTGACTCCACATTGTGGAAACTCACTTGTAGTGTATAAGATGAACTAGATGGACCCATACTTACCCAAACATGGATTAATAGGTTCTCCACATTACTATGAGGACAAACATGAGTGAAACGGTCTCAATCCAAGGGAGGAACATCAAATGGACCAAATTTGGGAACCGGAAGAGGTAAGGAGTCCGAAATGTACCTCTGTGCTCCACATTGTGGAAACTCACTTGTAGTGTATAAGATGAACTAGATGGACCCATACTTACCCAAACATGGATTAATAGGTTCTCCACATTACTATGAGGACAAACATGAGTGAAACGGTCTCAATCCAAGGGAGGAACATCAAATGGACCAAATTTGGGAACCGGAAGAGGTAAGGAGTCCGAAATGTACCTCTGTGACTCCACATTGTGGAAACTCACTTGTAGTGTATAAGATGAACTAGATGGACCCATACTTACCCAAACATGGATTAATAGGTTCTCCACATGACTATGAGGACAAACATGAGTGAAACGGTCTCAATCCAAGGGAGGAACATCAAATGGACCTAATTTGGGAACCGGAAGAGGTAAGGAGTCCGAAATGTACCTCTGTGACTCCACATTGTGGAAACTCACTTGTAGTGTATAAGATGAACTAGATGGACCCATACTTACCCAAACATGGATTAATAGGTTCTCCACATGACTATGAGGACAAACATGAGTGAAACGGTCTCAATCCAAGGGAGGAACATCAAATGGACCTAATTTGGGAACCGGAAGAGGTAAGGAGTCCGAAATGTACCTCTGTGACTCCACATTGTGGAAACTCACTTGTAGTGTATAAGATGAACTAGATGGACCCATACTTACCCAAACATGGATTAATAGGTTCTCCACATGACTATGAGGACAAACATGAGTGAAACGGTCTCAATCCAAGGGAGGAACATCAAATGGACCAAATTTGGGAACCGGAAGAGGTAAGGAGTCCGAAATGTACCTCTGTGACTCCACATTGTGGAAACTCACTTGTAGTGTATAAGATGAACTAGATGGACCCATACTTACCCAAACATGGATTAATAGGTTCTCCACATGACTATGAGGACAAACATGAGTGAAACGGTCTCAATCCAAGGGAGGAACATCAAATGGACCTAATTTGGGAACCGGAAGAGGTAAGGAGTCCGAAATGTACCTCTGTGACTCCACATTGTGGAAACTCACTTGTAGTGTATAAGATGAACTAGATGGACCCATACTTACCCAAACATGGATTAATAGGTTCTCCACATGACTATGAGGACAAACATGAGTGAAACGGTCTCAATCCAAGGGAGGAACATCAAATGGACCTAATTTGGGAACCGGAAGAGGTAAGGAGTCCGAAATGTACCTCTGTGACTCCACATTGTGGAAACTCACTTGTAGTGTATAAGATGAACTAGATGGACCCATACTTACCCAAACATGGATTAATAGGTTCTCCACATGACTATGAGGACAAACATGAGTGAAACGGTCTCAATCCAAGGGAGGAACATCAAATGGACCAAATTTGGGAACCGGAAGAGGTAAGGAGTCCGAAATGTACCTCTGTGACTCCACATTGTGGAAACTCACTTGTAGTGTATAAGATGAACTAGATGGACCCATACTTACCCAAACATGGATTAATAGGTTCTACACATGACTATGAGGACAAACATGAGTGAAACGGTCTCAATCCAAGGGAGGAACATCAAATGGACCAAATTTGGGAACCGGAAGAGGTAAGGAGTCCGAAATGTACCTCTGTGACTCCACATTGTGGAAACTCACTTGTAGTGTATAAGATGAACTAGATGGACCCATACTTACCCAAACATGGATTAATAGGTTCTCCACATTACTATGAGGACAAACATGAGTGAAACGGTCTCAATCCAAGGGAGGAACATCAAATGGACCAAATTTGGGAACCGGAAGAGGTAAGGAGTCCGAAATGTACCTCTGTGACTCCACATTGTGGAAACTCACTTGTAGTGTATAAGATGAACTAGATGGACCCATACTTACCCAAACATGGATTAATAGGTTCTCCACATGACTATGAGGACAAACATGAGTGAAACGGTCTCAATCCAAGGGAGGAACATCAAATGGACCTAATTTGGGAACCGGAAGAGGTAAGGAGTCCGAAATGTACCTCTGTGACTCCACATTGTGGAAACTCACTTGTAGTGTATAAGATGAACTAGATGGACCCATACTTACCCAAACATGGATTAATAGGTTCTACACATGACTATGAGGACAAACATGAGTGAAACGGTCTCAATCCAAGGGAGGAACATCAAATGGACCAAATTTGGGAACCGGAAGAGGTAAGGAGTCCGAAATGTACCTCTGTGACTCCACATTGTGGAAACTCACTTGTAGTGTATAAGATGAACTAGATGGACCCATACTTACCCAAACATGGATTAATAGGTTCTACACATGACTATGAGGACAAACATGAGTGAAACGGTCTCAATCCAAGGGAGGAACATCAAATGGACCTAATTTGGGAACCGGAAGAGGTAAGGAGTCCGAAATGTACCTCTGTGACTCCACATTGTGGAAACTCACTTGTAGTGTATAAGATGAACTAGATGGACCCATACTTACCCAAACATGGATTAATAGGTTCTACACATGACTATGAGGACAAACATGAGTGAAACGGTCTCAATCCAAGGGAGGAACATCAAATGGACCAAATTTGGGAACCGGAAGAGGTAAGGAGTCCGAAATGTACCTCTGTGACTCCACATTGTGGAAACTCACTTGTAGTGTATAAGATGAACTAGATGGACCCATACTTACCCAAACATGGATTAATAGGTTCTCCACATGACTATGAGGACAAACATGAGTGAAACGGTCTCAATCCAAGGGAGGAACATCAAATGGACCAAATTTGGGAACCGGAAGAGGTAAGGAGTCCGAAATGTACCTCTGTGACTCCACATTGTGGAAACTCACTTGTAGTGTATAAGATGAACTAGATGGACCCATACTTACCCAAACATGGATTAATAGGTTCTCCACATTACTATGAGGACAAACATGAGTGAAACGGTCTCAATCCAAGGGAGGAACATCAAATGGACCAAATTTGGGAACCGGAAGAGGTAAGGAGTCCGAAATGTACCTCTGTGACTCCACATTGTGGAAACTCACTTGTAGTGTATAAGATGAACTAGATGGACCCATACTTACCCAAACATGGATTAATAGGTTCTCCACATGACTATGAGGACAAACATGAGTGAAACGGTCTCAATCCAAGGGAGGAACATCAAATGGACCAAATTTGGGAACCGGAAGAGGTAAGGAGTCCGAAATGTACCTCTGTGACTCCACATTGTGGAAACTCACTTGTAGTGTATAAGATGAACTAGATGGACCCATACTTACCCAAACATGGATTAATAGGTTCTACACATGACTATGAGGACAAACATGAGTGAAACGGTCTCAATCCAAGGGAGGAACATCAAATGGACCAAATTTGGGAACCGGAAGAGGTAAGGAGTCCGAAATGTACCTCTGTGACTCCACATTGTGGAAACTCACTTGTAGTGTATAAGATGAACTAGATGGACCCATACTTACCCAAACATGGATTAATAGGTTCTACACATGACTATGAGGACAAACATGAGTGAAACGGTCTCAATCCAAGGGAGGAACATCAAATGGACCAAATTTGGGAACCGGAAGAGGTAAGGAGTCCGAAATGTACCTCTGTGACTCCACATTGTGGAAACTCACTTGTAGTGTATAAGATGAACTAGATGGACCCATACTTACCCAAACATGGATTAATAGGTTCTACACATGACTATGAGGACAAACATGAGTGAAACGGTCTCAATCCAAGGGAGGAACATCAAATGGACCAAATTTGGGAACCGGAAGAGGTAAGGAGTCCGAAATGTACCTCTGTGACTCCACATTGTGGAAACTCACTTGTAGTGTATAAGATGAACTAGATGGACCCATACTTACCCAAACATGGATTAATAGGTTCTACACATGACTATGAGGACAAACATGAGTGAAACGGTCTCAATCCAAGGGAGGAACATCAAATGGACCAAATTTGGGAACCGGAAGAGGTAAGGAGTCCGAAATGTACCTCTGTGACTCCACATTGTGGAAACTCACTTGTAGTGTATAAGATGAACTAGATGGACCCATACTTACCCAAACATGGATTAATAGGTTCTACACATGACTATGAGGACAAACATGAGTGAAACGGTCTCAATCCAAGGGAGGAACATCAAATGGACCAAATTTGGGAACCGGAAGAGGTAAGGAGTCCGAAATGTACCTCTGTGACTCCACATTGTGGAAACTCACTTGTAGTGTATAAGATGAACTAGATGGACCCATACTTACCCAAACATGGATTAATAGGTTCTACACATGACTATGAGGACAAACATGAGTGAAACGGTCTCAATCCAAGGGAGGAACATCAAATGGACCAAATTTGGGAACCGGAAGAGGTAAGGAGTCCGAAATGTACCTCTGTGCCTCCACATTGTGGAAACTCACTTGTAGTGTATAAGATGAACTAGATGGACCCATACTTACCCAAACATGGATTAATAGGTTCTACACATGACTATGAGGACAAACATGAGTGAAACGGTCTCAATCCAAGGGAGGAACATCAAATGGACCAAATTTGGGAACCGGAAGAGGTAAGGAGTCCGAAATGTACCTCTGTGACTCCACATTGTGGAAACTCACTTGTAGTGTATAAGATGAACTAGATGGACCCATACTTACCCAAACATGGATTAATAGGTTCTACACATGACTATGAGGACAAACATGAGTGAAACGGTCTCAATCCAAGGGAGGAACATCAAATGGACCAAATTTGGGAACCGGAAGAGGTAAGGAGTCCGAAATGTACCTCTGTGACTCCACATTGTGGAAACTCACTTGTAGTGTATAAGATGAACTAGATGGACCCATACTTACCCAAACATGGATTAATAGGTTCTACACATGACTATGAGGACAAACATGAGTGAAACGGTCTCAATCCAAGGGAGGAACATCAAATGGACCAAATTTGGGAACCGGAAGAGGTAAGGAGTCCGAAATGTACCTCTGTGACTCCACATTGTGGAAACTCACTTGTAGTGTATAAGATGAACTAGATGGACCCATACTTACCCAAACATGGATTAATAGGTTCTACACATGACTATGAGGACAAACATGAGTGAAACGGTCTCAATCCAAGGGAGGAACATCAAATGGACCAAATTTGGGAACCGGAAGAGGTAAGGAGTCCGAAATGTACCTCTGTGACTCCACATTGTGGAAACTCACTTGTAGTGTATAAGATGAACTAGATGGACCCATACTTACCCAAACATGGATTAATAGGTTCTACACATGACTATGAGGACAAACATGAGTGAAACGGTCTCAATCCAAGGGAGGAACATCAAATGGACCAAATTTGGGAACCGGAAGAGGTAAGGAGTCCGAAATGTACCTCTGTGCCTCCACATTGTGGAAACTCACTTGTAGTGTATAAGATGAACTAGATGGACCCATACTTACCCAAACATGGATTAATAGGCTTCTACACATGACTATGAGGACAAACATGAGTGAAACGGTCTCAATCCAAGGGAGGAACATCAAATGGACCAAATTTGGGAACCGGAAGAGGTAAGGAGTCCGAAATGTACCTCTGTGCCTCCACATTGTGGAAACTCACTTGTAGTGTATAAGATGAACTAGATGGACCCATACTTACCCAAACATGGATTAATAGGTTCTACACATGACTATGAGGACAAACATGAGTGAAACGGTCTCAATCCAAGGGAGGAACATCAAATGGACCAAATTTGGGAACCGGAAGAGGTAAGGAGTCCGAAATGTACCTCTGTGACTCCACATTGTGGAAACTCACTTGTAGTGTATAAGATGAACTAGATGGACCCATACTTACCCAAACATGGATTAATAGGTTCTACACATGACTATGAGGACAAACATGAGTGAAACGGTCTCAATCCAAGGGAGGAACATCAAATGGACCAAATTTGGGAACCGGAAGAGGTAAGGAGTCCGAAATGTACCTCTGTGACTCCACATTGTGGAAACTCACTTGTAGTGTATAAGATGAACTAGATGGACCCATACTTACCCAAACATGGATTAATAGGTTCTACACATGACTATGAGGACAAACATGAGTGAAACGGTCTCAATCCAAGGGAGGAACATCAAATGGACCAAATTTGGGAACCGGAAGAGGTAAGGAGTCCGAAATGTACCTCTGTGACTCCACATTGTGGAAACTCACTTGTAGTGTATAAGATGAACTAGATGGACCCATACTTACCCAAACATGGATTAATAGGTTCTACACATGACTATGAGGACAAACATGAGTGAAACGGTCTCAATCCAAGGGAGGAACATCAAATGGACCAAATTTGGGAACCGGAAGAGGTAAGGAGTCCGAAATGTACCTCTGTGACTCCACATTGTGGAAACTCACTTGTAGTGTATAAGATGAACTAGATGGACCCATACTTACCCAAACATGGATTAATAGGTTCTACACATGACTATGAGGACAAACATGAGTGAAACGGTCTCAATCCAAGGGAGGAACATCAAATGGACCAAATTTGGGAACCGGAAGAGGTAAGGAGTCCGAAATGTACCTCTGTGCCTCCACATTGTGGAAACTCACTTGTAGTGTATAAGATGAACTAGATGGACCCATACTTACCCAAACATGGATTAATAGGTTCTACACATGACTATGAGGACAAACATGAGTGAAACGGTCTCAATCCAAGGGAGGAACATCAAATGGACCAAATTTGGGAACCGGAAGAGGTAAGGAGTCCGAAATGTACCTCTGTGCCTCCACATTGTGGAAACTCACTTGTAGTGTATAAGATGAACTAGATGGACCCATACTTACCCAAACATGGATTAATAGGTTCTACACATGACTATGAGGACAAACATGAGTGAAACGGTCTCAATCCAAGGGAGGAACATCAAATGGACCAAATTTGGGAACCGGAAGAGGTAAGGAGTCCGAAATGTACCTCTGTGCCTCCACATTGTGGAAACTCACTTGTAGTGTATAAGATGAACTAGATGGACCCATACTTACCCAAACATGGATTAATAGGTTCTACACATGACTATGAGGACAAACATGAGTGAAACGGTCTCAATCCAAGGGAGGAACATCAAATGGACCAAATTTGGGAACCGGAAGAGGTAAGGAGTCCGAAATGTACCTCTGTGACTCCACATTGTGGAAACTCACTTGTAGTGTATAAGATGAACTAGATGGACCCATACTTACCCAAACATGGATTAATAGGTTCTACACATGACTATGAGGACAAACATGAGTGAAACGGTCTCAATCCAAGGGAGGAACATCAAATGGACCAAATTTGGGAACCGGAAGAGGTAAGGAGTCCGAAATGTACCTCTGTGCCTCCACATTGTGGAAACTCACTTGTAGTGTATAAGATGAACTAGATGGACCCATACTTACCCAAACATGGATTAATAGGTTCTACACATGACTATGAGGACAAACATGAGTGAAACGGTCTCAATCCAAGGGAGGAACATCAAATGGACCAAATTTGGGAACCGGAAGAGGTAAGGAGTCCGAAATGTACCTCTGTGCCTCCACATTGTGGAAACTCACTTGTAGTGTATAAGATGAACTAGATGGACCCATACTTACCCAAACATGGATTAATAGGTTCTACACATGACTATGAGGACAAACATGAGTGAAACGGTCTCAATCCAAGGGAGGAACATCAAATGGACCAAATTTGGGAACCGGAAGAGGTAAGGAGTCCGAAATGTACCTCTGTGCCTCCACATTGTGGAAACTCACTTGTAGTGTATAAGATGAACTAGATGGACCCATACTTACCCAAACATGGATTAATAGGTTCTACACATGACTATGAGGACAAACATGAGTGAAACGGTCTCAATCCAAGGGAGGAACATCAAATGGACCAAATTTGGGAACCGGAAGAGGTAAGGAGTCCGAAATGTACCTCTGTGCCTCCACATTGTGGAAACTCACTTGTAGTGTATAAGATGAACTAGATGGACCCATACTTACCCAAACATGGATTAATAGGTTCTACACATGACTATGAGGACAAACATGAGTGAAACGGTCTCAATCCAAGGGAGGAACATCAAATGGACCAAATTTGGGAACCGGAAGAGGTAAGGAGTCCGAAATGTACCTCTGTGACTCCACATTGTGGAAACTCACTTGTAGTGTATAAGATGAACTAGATGGACCCATACTTACCCAAACATGGATTAATAGGTTCTACACATGACTATGAGGACAAACATGAGTGAAACGGTCTCAATCCAAGGGAGGAACATCAAATGGACCAAATTTGGGAACCGGAAGAGGTAAGGAGTCCGAAATGTACCTCTGTGCCTCCACATTGTGGAAACTCACTTGTAGTGTATAAGATGAACTAGATGGACCCATACTTACCCAAACATGGATTAATAGGTTCTACACATGACTATGAGGACAAACATGAGTGAAACGGTCTCAATCCAAGGGAGGAACATCAAATGGACCAAATTTGGGAACCGGAAGAGGTAAGGAGTCCGAAATGTACCTCTGTGCCTCCACATTGTGGAAACTCACTTGTAGTGTATAAGATGAACTAGATGGACCCATACTTACCCAAACATGGATTAATAGGTTCTACACATGACTATGAGGACAAACATGAGTGAAACGGTCTCAATCCAAGGGAGGAACATCAAATGGACCAAATTTGGGAACCGGAAGAGGTAAGGAGTCCGAAATGTACCTCTGTGCCTCCACATTGTGGAAACTCACTTGTAGTGTATAAGATGAACTAGATGGACCCATACTTACCCAAACATGGATTAATAGGTTCTACACATGACTATGAGGACAAACATGAGTGAAACGGTCTCAATCCAAGGGAGGAACATCAAATGGACCAAATTTGGGAACCGGAAGAGGTAAGGAGTCCGAAATGTACCTCTGTGACTCCACATTGTGGAAACTCACTTGTAGTGTATAAGATGAACTAGATGGACCCATACTTACCCAAACATGGATTAATAGGTTCTACACATGACTATGAGGACAAACATGAGTGAAACGGTCTCAATCCAAGGGAGGAACATCAAATGGACCAAATTTGGGAACCGGAAGAGGTAAGGAGTCCGAAATGTACCTCTGTGCCTCCACATTGTGGAAACTCACTTGTAGTGTATAAGATGAACTAGATGGACCCATACTTACCCAAACATGGATTAATAGGTTCTACACATGACTATGAGGACAAACATGAGTGAAACGGTCTCAATCCAAGGGAGGAACATCAAATGGACCAAATTTGGGAACCGGAAGAGGTAAGGAGTCCGAAATGTACCTCTGTGCCTCCACATTGTGGAAACTCACTTGTAGTGTATAAGATGAACTAGATGGACCCATACTTACCCAAACATGGATTAATAGGTTCTACACATGACTATGAGGACAAACATGAGTGAAACGGTCTCAATCCAAGGGAGGAACATCAAATGGACCAAATTTGGGAACCGGAAGAGGTAAGGAGTCCGAAATGTACCTCTGTGACTCCACATTGTGGAAACTCACTTGTAGTGTATAAGATGAACTAGATGGACCCATACTTACCCAAACATGGATTAATAGGTTCTACACATGACTATGAGGACAAACATGAGTGAAACGGTCTCAATCCAAGGGAGGAACATCAAATGGACCAAATTTGGGAACCGGAAGAGGTAAGGAGTCCGAAATGTACCTCTGTGACTCCACATTGTGGAAACTCACTTGTAGTGTATAAGATGAACTAGATGGACCCATACTTACCCAAACATGGATTAATAGGTTCTACACATGACTATGAGGACAAACATGAGTGAAACGGTCTCAATCCAAGGGAGGAACATCAAATGGACCAAATTTGGGAACCGGAAGAGGTAAGGAGTCCGAAATGTACCTCTGTGCCTCCACATTGTGGAAACTCACTTGTAGTGTATAAGATGAACTAGATGGACCCATACTTACCCAAACATGGATTAATAGGTTCTACACATGACTATGAGGACAAACATGAGTGAAACGGTCTCAATCCAAGGGAGGAACATCAAATGGACCAAATTTGGGAACCGGAAGAGGTAAGGAGTCCGAAATGTACCTCTGTGCCTCCACATTGTGGAAACTCACTTGTAGTGTATAAGATGAACTAGATGGACCCATACTTACCCAAACATGGATTAATAGGTTCTACACATGACTATGAGGACAAACATGAGTGAAACGGTCTCAATCCAAGGGAGGAACATCAAATGGACCAAATTTGGGAACCGGAAGAGGTAAGGAGTCCGAAATGTACCTCTGTGCCTCCACATTGTGGAAACTCACTTGTAGTGTATAAGATGAACTAGATGGACCCATACTTACCCAAACATGGATTAATAGGTTCTACACATGACTATGAGGACAAACATGAGTGAAACGGTCTCAATCCAAGGGAGGAACATCAAATGGACCAAATTTGGGAACCGGAAGAGGTAAGGAGTCCGAAATGTACCTCTGTGACTCCACATTGTGGAAACTCACTTGTAGTGTATAAGATGAACTAGATGGACCCATACTTACCCAAACATGGATTAATAGGTTCTACACATGACTATGAGGACAAACATGAGTGAAACGGTCTCAATCCAAGGGAGGAACATCAAATGGACCAAATTTGGGAACCGGAAGAGGTAAGGAGTCCGAAATGTACCTCTGTGACTCCACATTGTGGAAACTCACTTGTAGTGTATAAGATGAACTAGATGGACCCATACTTACCCAAACATGGATTAATAGGTTCTACACATGACTATGAGGACAAACATGAGTGAAACGGTCTCAATCCAAGGGAGGAACATCAAATGGACCAAATTTGGGAACCGGAAGAGGTAAGGAGTCCGAAATGTACCTCTGTGACTCCACATTGTGGAAACTCACTTGTAGTGTATAAGATGAACTAGATGGACCCATACTTACCCAAACATGGATTAATAGGTTCTACACATGACTATGAGGACAAACATGAGTGAAACGGTCTCAATCCAAGGGAGGAACATCAAATGGACCAAATTTGGGAACCGGAAGAGGTAAGGAGTCCGAAATGTACCTCTGTGACTCCACATTGTGGAAACTCACTTGTAGTGTATAAGATGAACTAGATGGACCCATACTTACCCAAACATGGATTAATAGGTTCTACACATGACTATGAGGACAAACATGAGTGAAACGGTCTCAATCCAAGGGAGGAACATCAAATGGACCAAATTTGGGAACCGGAAGAGGTAAGGAGTCCGAAATGTACCTCTGTGCCTCCACATTGTGGAAACTCACTTGTAGTGTATAAGATGAACTAGATGGACCCATACTTACCCAAACATGGATTAATAGGTTCTACACATGACTATGAGGACAAACATGAGTGAAACGGTCTCAATCCAAGGGAGGAACATCAAATGGACCAAATTTGGGAACCGGAAGAGGTAAGGAGTCCGAAATGTACCTCTGTGACTCCACATTGTGGAAACTCACTTGTAGTGTATAAGATGAACTAGATGGACCCATACTTACCCAAACATGGATTAATAGGTTCTACACATGACTATGAGGACAAACATGAGTGAAACGGTCTCAATCCAAGGGAGGAACATCAAATGGACCAAATTTGGGAACCGGAAGAGGTAAGGAGTCCGAAATGTACCTCTGTGACTCCACATTGTGGAAACTCACTTGTAGTGTATAAGATGAACTAGATGGACCCATACTTACCCAAACATGGATTAATAGGTTCTACACATGACTATGAGGACAAACATGAGTGAAACGGTCTCAATCCAAGGGAGGAACATCAAATGGACCAAATTTGGGAACCGGAAGAGGTAAGGAGTCCGAAATGTACCTCTGTGCCTCCACATTGTGGAAACTCACTTGTAGTGTATAAGATGAACTAGATGGACCCATACTTACCCAAACATGGATTAATAGGTTCTACACATGACTATGAGGACAAACATGAGTGAAACGGTCTCAATCCAAGGGAGGAACATCAAATGGACCAAATTTGGGAACCGGAAGAGGTAAGGAGTCCGAAATGTACCTCTGTGCCTCCACATTGTGGAAACTCACTTGTAGTGTATAAGATGAACTAGATGGACCCATACTTACCCAAACATGGATTAATAGGTTCTACACACTATGAGGACAAACATGAAAA
>CACVBM020001200.1:5000-107688 GCA_902728155.2 Microthlaspi erraticum | reverse complement strand
CTTGTTCAGTTCAAACCATGCCAGCATCATTGTCTTCTCAATTAGTTTACGTGTTACGACCCTCTCCATTTTGTCACTACCTTTGTAAATAACCAACTGTTTCCCTTCGAGGTGGAATGTCAGTTTCTCCACTGATACAGATCTATGGTGTATCGGGTATTTGAATGTTCTCCAAACAGCTTCAGAGGGTGAAATGTACCTAAAATAAAAGATAATGATATGACCACAGCTAAGAAAACAGTCATATCGCTTAAATGGAGGCTAAAGACAAATAATAAAGCATACCGGCAATCAAAGTAGTCCTTGATCTCATTCCTATTTTCCTTGGAAGCTTTCTTCTCTGCGCTAACACCCTCATCATTTGATCGACTGTTGGCATCTCCACTAACATCCTTATGTCCGCTCTTTGTTTTTCTCCTGGCTTCCTCAGCTGACTCAACGACAACAGAAACACGATCGGCTCCTTTGTTGATGTACTTAAATAAATATCTGACAGCCCCCGTCTGGTTACACCACTCAACATTGATGTGTGCTCTATAACGGACGGATAGGGTTTTGTTGTATGGAATTACGTATCTGTTGTCGCATTTAAAACCGTTCTTCTCCACAAACACATTGGGCTGATCGCGTCTCCTATATAATGGGAATCCTTCTCTATTGATTGTAGTCTTTTCAGCGTGGCTCTTGGGGAAGTTCTTAGTACATATATCATTGCTCATACATGGTGAATTGGGGTTGGCATGACCACATGGTCCATGAATCATCATATCTTTCACAACATCATACAACTCTGGATCTTTTGATTTATCTGGTATTTCGGCGGATATAATATCGTCAATAGCGTCTGTTGTCTGGAGCTTTGACTTCTGATCCATGAATAGAAGAATGTGTGCATGTGGCAAACCTCGCTTTTGAAATTCTATGGTGTACATAGCTGCATTGCCAATCATGTCTCATCGTTAGATAAATAGTTATCAACATATAGGAATATGCATATCAGATATCAACGATAAAAGTAGGGGCTTCGTAAACTTACAGGCCACCGTTTTTCCCAGCAGGTTTTTGAGAGTTAGATCTTCCATAAGAGATTTTAGTTTCATCCGGTAGACTCTGCTAATAAGTTCAGCTCTATCAGTGGCACTTAGACGGGTCCCTGCGAGATCCCTTGATATTTCTGGCCATTTAGGATTGCATGTAAAAGTAATGAAAAGATCTGGAAATCCATGATGTCTACAAATGGCCATGGCGTCAAAATACAACTCCCTCATGTATCTTGGTCCACCAGTGAAACTCGCAGGTAGCAGAAATTTATTGCCTTGTTCATCCATTTCAATAACACCGTGGTCTTCCGCTTGTTTGATAGAGTCATAGCTATCAGACCTCAAACTTGTCTGGTTCAATCTCAAGTAGGATAATCTGTTAGACTCTATCATAGTGTAGGTATCAACCAGATACTGCTGGAACAATCTCCTAGAGTGTAGCAAGTGATTTGACTCGTTTGGTCTAACCATTAGACGATACGCAAAAAACTGTCTAACGCTGATGTTTTCCTTTTTCGTCTTCTTAGAAGCTTCAACATTGGCTTTCTTAATTCCAAGTCGGAAACCATCTTCTCCATAAGAAAACCCCAGAGGATATTGCAGTGGTATGTAGGCTGGATGGATTTCGCTTATCCGTCGCAGCTTGCCTGATCGTTTCTCTAGAACAATATCCCGTCTTGTACCCATTTCTAAATTGAAATCTCCGGGAATAATTGCAGCAACCTCAGACACAGTTGGAACATTGTAAGTTCTACCATCTGTAACACGATCACTAATTATCCTCATATGAAAACTATCTTGAGGATTAGTGTTGAATCTTTCTCTTGCAGTCCTGAAATTCTTGACATAGGGGTTGACATCGTCGAGCATCTTTGTCAGCGCATCAATGATGTCCTTCCTGAGTCTATTCTTCTTATCTGGCTTGGATGCGTGTTTCCCCTTACTGAAACGCAATGACAAAACCCTAAATTGGTAATGACTTCATAATTATTATGACAATAGCTTTAAACTAAAATATATTACCTGAAAAAATTCAGTCTGTTGTCCAATTCATTTTCAGAATCAACTATGTACATCTGATAGAATTTTGCATAATCACCGGGGTTTGGAAGCATACTTCCAATTAGGTGGTAATTTTCTCCGTGCAGCTGAAACATGTTTGGACCCTTTCCTTTTTTGATAGAACGATCAGTTTTACCTCCGAGAGACGTCATAGAGAACAACATGTTGTAGATTCTGATAAATTTACTTCCAATTAGGTGATAATTTTCATCATCCCCAAACAGCAATTTTTTAATAAGAGCAGGAGGATCCTTTAGTAAAGGCAATTTGACTTGGCCGTGCATACAACAAAGGTTGAATGATGGATCCCCCGTCGTCCTTCTTCTGTTTAGTCGTTCTCCATACCAAAATTTAGCACCACAATGCACGCACGAATAAGTCATGTCACCCTCGTCATTGTATACTGCACAACACAGTGAACATACAAATCAGGATTTACTATACAAAAAGTTCGATGTTGCATCATACATATAACACGTTGTTTCTAATTAGCTTACCAATCTTATCGGGTACAGTTTCTTTCTTTTTTGCCATACTCACTCTCTTTCGTTTTTTCAGAGTTGGAGAAGGTTGAACAGTTTCTTGAGTAATCACACTCTCAGGAAGTGTTGGAACTATGTGTACGGTCGAAGGAGGTTCTTGTTCGGAGATATGCGTTTGTTGCAGATGTGATGGAGAAGGTTGGTATTTATCATTATCACCATCTTCTGTGTCTGTGCTATCAGGACTACTACATTGGAAAATGTGTTCGTAATCCCCTTCATCGTCTGTTAATACAAATCACGATGATAAGTTACAGATCTAGGCTAACGTTTACAATGTCTAAAAATCATAATATAAATTATCACCTTCATCAGAGTTTAAAAGATCCGGATAGTTATGTGGTCGTTCTTCATCCAGGTTATCATCCGAAAGTCCTACAGAAACATCATCGTCATCTGGCAAGTTTGAGATATCCTGCAGTACTCTCCTTCCACGTTGTCTCTTCCTCGTTTGTAAGTTCTGTACCCTTGACTCATTTTCTGTTTGTTAAACAGATACATAGTTAACTTCTTAATTCTTATTTAGAGGTGTGCATATACAGGATATATTCATTGCATAAAAACATGGACGATAAGCATTACCTTGTGTAGAAAGTGTTGGCCCGACTGGTTTTCCATTCTTACGTTTAGGCTTTTCCTTCGTCGGGATGGTAGTTCGTTTAGATATGCCTTCAACATCATCAATTAGTTTTCTAAAAATATATTTGAGAGTATACATGGTCCACTCATTCTCGTTGCTGCATTTGGTTCATTGTTAACACCCTTCGTTTTCTTTCTGCTTCTCTTAGGTTGAATATTTGCTTTAGCAGTGACTTTCGCAGCATCTCCTTTGTTTTCAGATTGATTTTTGACCTGACCATGAAAACCAAATGGTCATCATTATTCTACTTCATCAATTAGATAATAAAATAAAAAAAGGAGATGGGTGTCTGTTACCGGTTCTGAGTTTGGATTGTTACTTGAGGTCAATTTCCTCTTCCTCGTGACTGGAGGTTTAGTGTTGTTATTACACTTATCGCTAATTCTCGTTGCTGCATTTGGTTCAGTGTTCACGTCCTTCGTTTTCTTTCTGCTTCTCTTAGGTTGAATATTTGCTTTAGCAGTGAGTTTCGCAGCTGAACCTTTGTTTTCATTTTGATTTTTCACCTAACCATGAAAACCAAATCATCATCATGATCCTACTTCATCAATATGACAATAAAAAAAGGAGATGGGTGTCTGTTACCGGTTCTGAATTTGGATCTACATTTTCATTGTTACTTGCGGTCAATTTCCTCTTCCTCGTGACTGGAGGTTTAGTGTTCTTATTAAACGTGTCTGTGCCTACATTTTTAAGACGAACCATTTTCCAACTGCATAAACAAAAAGGTCTAAGTTACGTAGAAATGTAGACAAAGTTTTTTGGTCAAAGGAAAATCACAATGGTCTGTTTGACAATACCTGCTTCTCTTCTAATTAACCTCCTTGTGATTTCTTTTAAGAGGTTACGCAGGGGATGTTTCACTGAAGGTCATCTTTGTGAAAGAGGTAATATCTATCCATGTACAATTGTTCATTGCTAAATACTTCTTCCTTAGTTTAACCAATCTAAGATACTCCGGAGATCTCATTCGATTATTCAAAATCTTATAATTGTACATGGCGGCAAGCTTAAAATATAACAATTGAGATTCCCGGTTTCACCAAACTTTTCAAATATATAAACATTCCCACTTATATGAACAACTAACTTTTACAAAATACAAATCTCAAACAGAATATTTAATCGTCCAATTAATTGTATTTTGACCTCGATTATAATTTGGTTATATAATATAATTAGAGAGTGCCATCTTTTGCAAAAACATGTCTATTGACACCCTCACATTATTTAAAGATAGATCACATTATTTCCAATAAAGTTTGAGTTATATTTTCTAGGTTTATGAATATATACGGGTTAGACCATCTTGAACATTTGTAGATCACATTACTTGCAGGTAATCCAATAACTGCGGTTAATTTAGTATATGACGTTTCAGAGCATGTTGAAATCTGGCATCTATTAGGTACGTATCCTACTCAGTTTGGAAAAGTCTCCATGTTGTATTTGTGTATTGATAGTTGATATAGAAAAATATAGTTAAGCAAACAAATGTAAAACAAAAGCTCCATTATTTTAAAAAGTTGCCAGAAAAAGAAATGAAATAAATAGAAAACCAACTGTGTAGCAAAATAAAAACACATGGAGAACATAAGCTCGATCCTTGATTGAAAACAATAAATTATTGGAGACTCTTCTGCATGCTACGCTTAACGTCAATTCTCGGTGAGTTGGTGGAGCTTAGCTTCGCTCTTATTTGCTTCGGGATGCTGGCTAATTAGTCCATCCGGATTGACCAGCTCTCTACTGGCCTCTGTAGGAAGTTGCTTGGGGCAATGCTTCTTCGAAGTGGAAGAGCCGGCTGGGACACCATGCATTGATTCAAAATCACGCTTCGGTGATGGGGTTGAACCATCATCTGAAATGCTTTGGCTGTTACTCTTGACAACCGACAACTAAAACATAGGTGAGGATTCAAAGATTAATCAAAGTTCATATTATGTTCATTTCAATACAAAATGGGTTTAACGTGAATGTAAGAGAACAGGGTGTGCTAACCTCCTCGCCAGATGCAATGGTCGAACCATTATCAATGGCAGTGAATGGTCCATCGCCAGATTCCGTGTCGAGAATGAGAAGTCCTTTCTTTACCTTATGCACCTTGTAGGTGTCATTTCCATACACAATGTGTTCCTTCTCGACACCGACCAGAAACTCGAAACTTTTTCCAACTAAACTCTTGACGTCATCGGGTATTAATTCTGGATCCTGAATCTGTTTTTTTCATAATAAATAGGCATCTCGTTAAAACGTGAGCTAGTATAACAGGAAACATATTATGCAGCTTCTGATAATGATATTACCTCATCGTATGATCCGTTTAGCAGGAAGGAAGCTGTTTTATCCACGATGCCATAAGCAACGGAATCAAGAAGCATAACCTTTGTTTTGGCCGAGTCATCCTCTACCAGAAGGTGCAACTTGAACCTGCATATGCAAATATTCCATGTGATCACAATGGCAACTATTATATCTATACTGATGAACCAAAACAGAAAAAAATTTGGAACTACTCACTTTGCTTCAACAGTTTTGACATTTGATTTGCATCTGTCACAGTACCACACGGGTGCTTTGGGGCGAGGTTTTGTGGCTCCTTCCTTCTTCAGATCCTTGGTGACCCTGAACTGGCACTTTCCACATCCGAAATAATACCAACCCCAGTCGGTATCAATTCCAGTCACTTTGACAGAAATCCTGAATTTCTTATCTGCGAGGTATTACATTATTTTAGATAAGTAAATCACTATCAAATCGTTCAATCTATTTGTCTTACATATGAATGTGTTTACCTCAGTAGCATTCTGAATGTCATACACAGATTTCATTTCCAACGCCAGCCACGCATCTTCCTGCTCCTTTATCCTTTGCTTCTCAGCCTCTTCATCATCCTCTTGGATGACAACAATCGCACCGTCATCTGGCAAGCTGAAGGCATCAAGTACAGAAGGTTAGTTTTCTTCTTCTATATTGTGTAAATTAAAACAATTAGCAAAAATATAGTTTAGACATATTACTAACCCAATCCTGAAAGCATCTGCTTCTTCGCAAATAGGGTTGATGATAAGCTTAGATGCGTCAAAAGCATTAGTTACTTGCATATCACCTAATAGAAATATTTCATATCTCAAAAATGTTTAAACGAAGTTGATTTGGTTGCAATCAGGTTGATATATAGTTGATGTATAAGCTTGCCTTGATAAAAGTTGAGTTTCGCAAATCTGATCAAACAAATTAATGTTTTCCCATTAGCTTTACTGCATGCCTCGTACAGTTGGTCAGCGTATCCCGCCCAAAGACAGCAGTTGATTCTCTGATCACTGCAAAATTTATTAAGAAAATACTTAGATATATAGAGAATATAACCACAGATTGAACTGATGATAAGTGTATCTATACTTACTTAATGTCCCTAAGCACGCACTCTAGCTTCCGCTTTTCTCTCCCAAGTACAGGAACAGTTTTGATCTCACTCACATCAAGAACCTGTCCAATGACATCTGGAAAACATGTACACAAGTTCCCGATTGAATATGTAAGTTCTCTCATTTCAAGTCAGCAATTTAATAGTATACATCAGATGTAGATTGTAAGCACGGATAGATTACTTACCAATCAAGAAATTGTGATTCAAATCACCATCTAGGATCGTCTGGATAGGTACCAACGAAAGGAACATGTCGTCCACTTTGATGCTGCATGTGGTAACGATTGTGTTCATGGACAACCCAATCTTCCAGTTGCTTGGAGTTGGTCGAAATAGCCCGGTTGCAGGAGATACCTGAAAGTTCTCCAACACTTTCCATTCACCAACGACCAGAAGCTTTGATAACCGGCCTATATCCTTCTTCTTAATTCCAGCATGCATTTTAGTACCCTGGAAATATAAGTATAGATACTTGTCATTATAACGCAAACTGAAACATACGATTAGCATTGAAATTTACATATAGGTTTTAAACTTACATGTTCATCAGCGAGAACCAGATCCATCGTTTCGCCGGACATGCCGCTGTACTGCCTCCAGGAGTGAATCACCTTAACGCGGACCTTCCATGTTGTCTTGAAAGGTCGGACATCAGCAAGCTTGGCGAAGGCGCATCCAATAGTCATTTTGCGAGGAGGAGGTAAAATAGATGTGTTTGATGTTTGATGACCTTTAATGTGACAAAGGCTACATATTTATAATGTTTGGAGTTGTATCTTATGCCTAGGGCTTCGGAGGTTTCAGAATTGCTGCCCACGGCATATTCTCTTGGATTACAAATCTGTTGAGGTTGGAAAGATTCCCTAATCTATTAGTTTATCAATGTAATAATATCTGAAGTGATATCTCGTTTTGATTTCGTATATATTTTATTAACTGCAGGAGCATGTTATGGGATATCTCTTGATATGTCCCGAGGATGAAGGAATTCTTTTGTATTAGTTATTAGGACCTGTTCTTAGGTATGTTTTCTTTACTTGGGATTTTCGAATGATTTGAAAAGATTTCGTACGTCCAATA
Source organism: Microthlaspi erraticum (assembly GCA_902728155.2). Taxonomy (NCBI): domain Eukaryota; kingdom Viridiplantae; phylum Streptophyta; class Magnoliopsida; order Brassicales; family Brassicaceae; genus Microthlaspi; species Microthlaspi erraticum. Next base: position 99,894 of record CACVBM020001200.1, on the reverse strand, counting down.
ACGGAATTTCTTGAAACAGGGAAAATCTTTCGAATGTCAGCTTCGTCCGGTTATTTGGCCAGTCCGATTTAAGTTCATAGGGTCCGCGTGTTTTTTTTGCGGGTCGGTCGAAGATCCGATGTCTGTCCCCTTTTGACACTTTCGACACTTTTTCTTTGCTATTCCCTGTTTCCAAACAGCAAGGGTCCGAAATGTGTTCTGGACAGAAATGACCTCACTCCAAAAAATTCTCCTTTGAAAAACGTGGGGGTAAATGGTCTTTTTAACAGGATCCGACCCAGTTTCCTTCTGGGTTATTCTGAAAATTCGGATAACTGGGATAATTTCTGTTTGGTGACAGGAATAATTCTAGCATGCACCCTTGATTGCTTCCATTTTAATAGTATAAATGCTACAAAATGACACATGCGGAACGGGAGAGGGATGCAATAAACACGAAACTTAAGGAGGTTAAGAGGTAGAAGCTAGAGGAGGTTAAGAAGCCAACAAAGGCAACAAGGAAGTCTATTAGGGCAGAGAGGCTGAAGGCATAAATGGCTAAGAAGGAAAAGAAGGAGATGCCCATAGTACTACGAATTATGAGTTATGTGTGTCAGGATTACTAAGTAAAACTATTTTGTTTTAATTTCGTACTACTAGTGTTACTACATACAATTAAGTTTGTTTTGATTTAGTAGTACTGGTAAAAATACATAAAACTAAGTTGTTTTTATTTTGTATTAGTGGTATTACTAAGTAAAACTAATTTGTTTTAATTTCGTAGTACTGGTACTACGTACAATTAAGTTTGTTATGATTCAGGTCTATAACCAAACACATCAATAGGATAATGAAAGCTTAATGTTAAGGTCTATTACAAAACGCACAAATAGAATATAGGCTGGCAAACTTACATTAAGGTCTATTACAAAACAGAGCACACAAATAGGTTTTACCACCCAACGAAGATATTCTTGACAACTTGTTGAACTACTTCCTTCTGCTTAACAATCTCTTCACGAATATAGGCTGGCAAACTTACATTAAGGTCTATTACAAAACAGAGCACACAAATAGGTTTTACCACCCAACGAAGATATTCTTGACAACTTGTTGAACTACTTCCTTCTGCTTAACAATCTCTTCACGAGTCTTTTTTAGCTCCTCACTCATATGCTTCACTTGAAAGTCAAGACCTGAAATGTTATAGATATGCTTAACCTCCTCATCCACCTCCTTCCGTAACTTGTCAAACTATTCCTCGGCAGCACGCATCCAAGGAATGTGAAAGTGGAAGCCATCATTCTGCATTGAACAATTTATATAGAGACTTTAATAAATTTTAATTACACAACAGAGATTGTGGTCTTCGTGACGTTTCATGTTTGGATTCGAGGACAAATCCAGTTTAGTGGGGAGAGTTGTAACATCCATAAACCTGAGAAGTGTGAATTTTTGGTTGTGTCGAGCGACACAAGAATTTTGTGTCGGTCGACACCGGTTATCAGAAATTCGGCCGGTTCAATTCAACTCAATTGGAACCCGGTTTGGGTTGGAAACCCTTGTTTCACGAAATAAAACTCGCACAGCCGCCGTTCTTCACCTCTTTTGTCGTGTAGTGGACGATTTTGAGAGGAGAAGAGTTTCCTGAGGCGATTCCGGTGTTTGGCGTTTGATTCGAGTCTGTTCATCGCCGATTTAGAGTTCTGAGTGCGTGTGGTGGCTGTGGTGAGGCAGATTCGTGGTGGTCTTCGTCGTGTGTTTTTACTGTTCATCTTCTCATTCGATTTTCTTCCCCTTTTCAATCCGAAATCGAGGTGAGTGCATGACTGTGGGTTCGCGAGAGCTAGATTGGTGTTATCTGCTTGTTTGTGTGTTGATTTGTGTCGATATTGATGTTCGTCGGTTTGGATTTGAGTTACTTGATCGTTTATGTGAGTTTTTTGTATTCGGGTTACTGTTCGTAGATCATACTCTGTGATTTTGGAATCGGTGTCGAGTGATACAAATTGTGTGTCGGTCAACACCAGAAGGTTTGTGTCGAGCGACACAAAGCGTGTGTCAGACGACACAGACCGGTTAATTCTGGTTAAAATTGATTTAATAGTTTAATCGAATTTCTGTCTGGTTTAAATGAATTGAAATGGTTAAGGCGAATTGGTTTGGTTTAATTTGGAATTTAATTAATTATTGATTATTTAATTAATTCAATGGTTTAAAATAATTAATTTAATTATTAATTATTTTAATTATGGAAAATTATTATTTAATTATTGAGAATTATTTAATAATTAGAAAATTGAATTTAATAATTATTGGAGTTTATAATAATTATTTAAATGTCTAGTAAATTGTGTAATTGACCCGTAGGCAGGGTGATTGCCTCACTAAGTATGTCTTAAATACCTATGCAACTCCAATCCAATGGTTATGTGATCGCGGAATCGATGCTGAAGAGGGGGATGATAAGATTTTATTGTTTTGCTTTATTTCATTTGAACTTGTTTAAGTTGTTAGACTTGTTTAATCATTTATTTGCTTCAGCTGAACTGAATTAATTGTTATTTGATTTATTATTTATTTAATTTTATTTAAAGACCTTCGCTAGAATTGTGTAATATTTAATTATATAAAAAAAAATGTTGGTTGTTTCAGGCCTGATTGGTTGTGGCTGTAGCTTTGGATTTTTTGCTGTAGAATTTAGTCTTTAGATTTTTTTTCTTTGGCTGTAGATTTTAGTGCTGTAGAATTTTTATTATAAATAATTTCTTATAAAATATCATAAATGTAGCGTTAAAAATAGATAAAAGAGATATAGGAAAGAAACAATAAAAAGGAATATAGAAAATGAGATGAAGGAATGAGAAGAGAGAGAATTCTCAGAGTTCTTAAATTTGTGCTTTGAAAAATATGCTATGCAGAGTCAAAATATTTCCATATTTAAAAATTATGGCTCTGAACTTAAAGAAAATGAAATCAAAGCTTGATTAGTTTAACACTAGTACTCTAGAAAAAATTATTGCTTCGCAGAGCACTCAGATCACTTACCTATCACGCCCTATATCTACATAGGGTTTTGTTTTTGATAAAGATAGTAAGAAATGTTTTACTTTCTAAAATATATTTTATCATATATTCGAAAACATTTTAGCCAATGCACAAATAATCAGAAGAATATAAAAAATCTAAAGTAACAAAAAAAATTGAATTTTGCATAGAAATTTGAAAACATCTTATAATATGAGAGCACAAAACAATTTTGTTATTTATTTCATGTATACGAATAAAGTCTACGAGTAAAGTCTAAAAGAGAACTCTACTAGAACGAAGTCGTAAAAATTTGAAAAAGAAAGCATCATAGCAGACTAACGACGGTGCGCATACAGACTTGCCTTAGCAGCCAAGCACACTTAAGGTAGCAGCATTTAGATCACGGTATGTTTAAACCAGATTTGGGTTTTCTATTACATATAGATAGTAAGTAATTTTGTACTTTCTAAAATATATTATATCATAAATTCCAAAACAGTGTAACCAATGAAAAAATAATCAAAAGAATATAAATAATCTAAAGTAACAAAAACAAATTTAATTTTGCATAGAAACTTGAAAACATCTTATAAAATGAGAGTATAGAACAATTTTGTTATTTATTTCACATATACGAATAAAGTTTACAAGTGAAGTCTAAAGGAGAACTCTACTAAAACGAATTCGTAAAAATATTGAAAAAAAGAGCAGCATAGCGGACTAACTATGGCGCGCACGCATTCTTGCCTTAGCAGCCAAGCACACTTGAGGTAGCAACATTTAGATCCCGGTATGTTTAAACCATATTTGGGTTTTTCTATTACATATAGATCCTAAGTAATTTTGTACTTTCTAAAATATATTTTATCGTAAATTCCAAAACATTGCAACCAATGGAAATATAATCATAAGAATATAAATAATCTAAAGTAACAAAAAAAATTAATTTTGCATAGAAACTTGAAAACATCTTATAAAACGAGACTAGAAAACAATTTTGTTATTTATTTCACGTATACGAATAAAGTCTACGAGTGAAGTCTAAACGAGAACTCTACTAGAACGAAGTCGTAAAAATTTTGGAAAAAAGCAGCATAGCAGACTAACGACCGGGCGCACGCAAACTTAACTTAGTAGCTAAGCAGACTTGAGGTAGCAGGGACGGATAAACATTTAGATCACGGTATGTTTAAACCAGATTTGGGTTTTTCTATTACATATAGATAGTAAGTACTTTTGTACTTTCTAAAATATATTTTATCATAAATTTCAAAACATTGCAACCGATGGAAAAAAATCAGAAGAATATAAATAATCTAAAGTAACATAAACAAATTTAATTTTGCATAGAAACTTGAAAACATCTTATAAAACGAGAGTACGGAACAATTTTGTTATTTATTTCACATATACGAATAAAGTTTACTAGTGAAGTTTATACTAGATCGAAGTCTAACTAATTAGTTGGTATTTCTTCTTATTATTTAGCAAGGAATTAAGAGTACATAATATAAGTATTTATTTATGGTAGAAACGTATTTTTCGAGTGATTATAATATATATATACATATTTTTACAGAATATATATAAGTAATTAATAATGTGGATACTTGGGTATTTTGTTTATTGTGTTATTAATTTATTGGTTTTGAGTGAAATTTTTTTGAATATATAAAACTAACAGATATATTAATAATAATAACTAAGTGTTCTTAAAATTCACATACAAACTAATATTTTTAAAAACTTAAGATAATTCAATATTGTTTTTTGACAACGAAATTACATATCGTTCTTATAGAATTGTTATATTATCAATTTTTACAGTATTTTACACCGCCACAACTTGGTATCGGAGTAATTTTGATATTATTAGCAGATTAATTTAATTATATAAATCTTACTAAAAGTTTGCCCTCATCCTATACTTTCTTCTTTTGCAGGCTGTATTGCTGCCTGAAACCGTTGCTTGTTGACCGATTTATAATTACCAGACTGTAAGTAAAAAATTAACCTAGAGAGAGAAAAGCGGTCTCCACCGTCCACCGATCTTTTATTCAACTGGACTACTTCTCCTATTTTACTTTTTAGGTGTACCTGCTCGACATTAATTTCCAAAAATAGACTAAAACAGCAACTCCCCCTAGTTATAATTCAAATGGTTATTTTCATAATTATAAATACAATTGGATGGATGTAAAAGTGGATCGGGTGTCAAAAACTATTACCCAAAATTTATGTGTAAGTAAAAGTTGGATATTAGTGGGTAATGTTTGGGTATGGACAAGATCGTATAGTTGTAATCCAAACGATTATTTTTATAATTAAAAATACAATCAAATGGATGTAAAGGTCAGCCGAGTATCAAAAACTATTATCCAAAGTTTATCCATACAATAAAAGTTATTAAGAAAAACATACATATACCAACATTCTAAGATATTTGATTAACACTAGATTTAGACCCGCGCTACGCTGCGAGAGGTTTTTCTTTTTCTCTTTTTATAGTTTTTTTTGTTGGACATTATTTATATCTATCATAACTAAAATTGAGAATCTTGACGAATATATGAAAAATAAAATCAAACGTATCTATTTTATTTTAGTATCATTTGAAAACGGTTATTTTATAGTTTATAAACAGTATTTTTAAAACCGGATATGACACTAAACTGAAAGTCTTATGAGTCATGGATTATTCCGGTCGAACGGTTAAACCAAGTTCATATAATACATAATTATACATATATAGTAGATGTATATCACATATACATTAATATATAGTAATAAAATTATGTTACCTTATTTACGATGCCTGACTAAACATAATATAAATAAAACTTATGTTTCCTCACCAAAAAATTGCTGTCATTCATCTCATTCTCGTTCAACATTTTACTTTGACTTTCAAAGAATCTGAAAAACATTCTTCCATTTTTGTTACATCTTATCAATTTTATAATAATTTAGACCGCAAATCATCAAAATGTTTAAAAATATACAATTAAAAAACAGCTTGACCTTTAAAAACCACTAAAAACAATGGTGGAAAGCTTCAAATTTCAGAAAACCATATTTGATTACTTTCCAGTTTGAGCTGGTTCACCGGTTTTAAATCGGTTTTTCAAATGAATTTTAGAGGATTTATTTAGACCGTTTTTTATAGTGAACCAAACCGGGTAATTTTCCGGTTCTTGGTCAAACCGGTTCGACTGACCAGTCCGGTCTATTTTCAAAAACACTGTTTATAAATCATTATTTATAATTTTTATTTGAAAATAAAACATAAAATAGCAACTGCATCGCTTGATATATATATTTTTTTCTTATTTTAGTGTGTATATATAATTTTAGAGAAAATATCAAATGTGGTAAAAACTATTTTAAACTTTATTCTAATAAAATCCTACTATGATACTTATATGGTATTTATATATCTTTTTTTATAAATATCTGTGAAAGTAAGAATTATAAACATACCATTTCGATTTTATAATATTTTTTCTGTTAAGATTTTTGAAAAAAAAAATAATATTAAAAAAAAAAAAAAACATTATGTTTCTTCTAATAAAAGTCAATGTGATCATCTTCTACCTTACCTAGTGAGATCCATTTCCAATAGTAAACTTAAGATTTCCACCTTATCAACAGCTGCACAGAGTACTAAGTACAAACAAATTCCACGAGCACGAAACGTAAGAAACCCAGAAACAGCGAACGATAAACCTAAAGGGATAATAAACAAGAGCCATTACATCGTAATTGCTGAAATCTACACATACACAAAAATCGGTGGATTAGCAACAGACAAAGACAGACCCGAACGCAAATGAACAACTTCCATGGTGAAATTGATCGTGGAAGGCTTCATTGAGACCTAATTCTCAACAAATTACCAGATTCAGCAGCTGGGGATAGAACCAATCGAAAGCTCGCACTCGGAGCAATCGAGAATCCAAGACACCGGAAGCGTTCAGATCCCTAATTTGATATTTACAAGTGAACAGTATAAGTGAAAGAAGACTTTTATATAGCTTTCCACTTGCAGTGAGCTCTCTCAGAGACTCACAGTAGTGATAGCTGAAAGAGATAACGAAGGATGAGGCAAAAATGAATTTCCATTTGACAATATAGTGACTGTTGAAAGTAGTTGTCGAATCAGAGGAGAGCACGAAGAACAAACTTTTCAAATCTTCGGCGCCGATCCAATCAACTCGAAAAGATGGGATCTCCAACTTGAAATCTCCGGTACCAAAGATGAGGTGAAACATTCGTGGGATAAGAAGAATAACACGTAAACCAGTTGGTACAAGAAAATCAATAAATCAAACCAAATAAAAAACATAGCAAATAAACCGAAAAACTGATGACTGGTATTATTTAGAATGTTTCTATTGGCTGGGCGTTTTAAATGATGTGTCAACTCCAAAAAGTTAAAAAAAGCTGATGTGTCATTACTTGGAGAGGCACATGGGTTTTTGCTGTATTGATTATTTTAACTTATTTCATTTGAATTTGACATAAGTCTTTAAATAAAAGACAACATTATAGAGGAATTCCGGCAGCAAAGCGTGGGTGACATTCCTACCTCTCAGGGAATCGTGACATTCCTAACACGAGCCAAATATTTGGGTATATATTAATTAGCTTTTGTTTTATTGTTTGTGTGAAGTCATTCTCGGGTAATCAAAAGCTTAGGTTTATATTGTATGTATCATATAAAAGTGACATATAGAGGTTAATTAAATATTATAAAATTGATGTAAATTATTTTCAAAATCAAATACAAAACTATAAATACAATATATATATATATATATATATATATATATATATACTTTCGTGTAGTGCGGGTTACATTTCTAGTGTAAGCAAAATCTTAGGACTATAGCAGTGCGATCTACTTGGACAGAAATTCGTTATTCCGTTAAATTTCGGTTATATATGTTTAGTTATTGGTTTACATCAAAAACCGATTGAAACCGAGTTCTATGGGAAAATAACTTTTGGACTTATATGTTAGGAAGATTAAGCAATTTAACTTTTGTTGGATGGAGTTCTAGAACAAGGGCATAGTTTGGGCGAGATCTGATGCTATGTAATAGTAGTTCTCATGGGAAAATAGGTCGTTTTCCGAACTGATCAGCATATTTTGTGGAACATTGTCATGGAAATGAAAACATTAGAATGTAAGATCATACTGAGTTTTTTAACACATTTCTGGTCAAGGTTTCTTAATCAGGACACAATATTTGATCGCAAAGACAAAACAAATATTGAATCAATTTAAACAAATAAAAAGTGGAGAAAGAAAGAAGAAAAGCTGGCTGCTTTTGTATAACGTTCGATTGTCATCATCATCTTTTAGCATAGCGAAATCTCAATGCTTTTGGTGAGTTCCTCAAGCTTTTTCATCCGAAGTTTCTCACTTTCAGTAACCAGCTGAGACACATTTCATACACACAAAAAGATTCAGAAAACAACAATCTTTTTGAAAAGAAATGTGACACAGAATGGAGACGCAATGATTTTACCTCAACTAGTTTGCTAACAAACATAGCTTTCTCTTTGTTCTTTTCATTGTAAGCTTCAAGGGCTTCTTTAAATTCCCTTTCCTAAAAACAACAATCATTCAAAAACAAGAATCTGCAAGAAAGATAGGAGAATAATTAACATCTTATACATACATTCATTACCTTTCTTTGACAACTATGTCCTAAAGGCTTGAGCTCTCGGTTAATAGTATCCACTCTTTTCCTTATTGCGGATATCTCCTTTCGCATTGGATCACTAAGAGCTTCCAGTTCCTGGAAAGTTTACAACCACAACTCTCTAAAACTTGAAAAATCTTTATCCAAGTTCTTGAAAATGTTAAAAATAAAACTTACTTCACGAATCTCGGCTAATCTTCTTGTAGCTTCTTCAGCTAGTCCAAGCTTTGTCTGAACTCTATCCTTAACCTCCATCTTCCTCCTCTCAATCTCATCTTCCTTTGCCTTAAACAAAGCAAAAGCAGAACGTGTAAGCTCTTCTTCTTTATCATCGACCATAGGGCTTCCATTGATAATGTTTATCATCCCCGAGCTCTTGATGCGCTCCATCAATGGAGATTGTGGCTGTTCCAAGTTCTGTCTTGTTGTCGTCATTGTTCGTCAGATCTTTTTTCTCTTCCTCAAGAAACAAGATGACTTGTTATATAACCAAAGACTTGACCTTAAGAGCCTATGAAAACTCGTTATCATGCTTGCTTCTGTTTCATTTAGCTTACTAATGGTGTTACCACTGTCAAATGACCAGACCAACCCTCATGGTCAACTCACCATTACGTACTAAATACTAGTTTAGACTTAAGACTTATGAGGTCAACATTTCTGTCGAAACTAATTTTATATGATTTACATTAGTTTGGTTCATAGAAGAGTGGAATAAAAGAATAGCAGGTGGGGCTAAAAGGTCTAGTAGGTTAACATGCTTCTTTTCAATTGGTAATTTAATAATCTTTTTATTGAACTTGGTATATTTGAAATAGGTAGCTATAATGTTATTCTCATAGTTTGGTTCCCAATCGATAAATAAGACAAGGATAAGTATAAATAAAGTAGGCAAATGTATGGACTGGATTTGGAAAAAATGTTAGGTGTGTGGTTGAAGGCATAACAGAAAACAAAGGATACCTATTGTATGATTTGCAATTAAGTTTTCAAACTGAAAATAACAGGAAATATATTTATATTTTCTTTAGGAAAGAAAAACCAAATAAAGAGGTTTCGTGCAGTGGAAAGGTGAGTGCTTGTAAGGCAATTCTTGTAATGTGGAGGAGACAGTAAAATATGGAGGTACTATCAATTCTGGCTGCAACTTAGGGGAAAAGAAATCGTGATTATATATATACACACACACATAGTTATAGTCGAAACATTTTTATTTTTTATTTTTTTTGTATGAATGTTATAGTTGAAACAATGTGGTATACAAATGTGTCAATTTGAAGACTATTATGATATCATCATTATCATCTCATGTAAATTCTGTAAAAATAGCACGTATTACTGAGCAATTTTTGTTTTTAACAACTTTTCATCAGAACAAACTTAAAGGCCGATTACAATAGAAAGTTGAGACCTCTTTGCTAAGGAGTAGAAGCAGCTTGATGCATAAATGAAATACAAAGCAATAACAGGATATGTTAGACAGTTTAAATCAAAGATGAAAACTGGAAGTTTCTTCAAAATAGCTTCTAAGATCGTTTTGAAAACAATCCGGAGTTCTTGTACTGTTGAAAACAAGTGAACAAGAGGAATAGCTCGTGACGTCGTTAATACTATTGAGCGTTTAGAATCAATCTCCATTAAGAAGAGATGCGAGTTCAGAGAGGCGCCGGTAGGTTGGCAGTACTCGAGAACTGTTGATGTAAGTTTAGAGATATGGCGGTAAGTTGGCTGTACTCTTGAAACCAGGTCCGCAAAATCTGATGATAACCCGGCAGATGATGATCCGGTAAATGTGACAATGAATCGCATGAGAACGTGTCCGCTACACAAACACATGAAAACGGTGAAGCTTGAGCGGGAAATGATGGACCAAGCCCATAGGTTGAGCAGAGCTTGGAGATTGCACTGTTGCAAATCACCTCCGGGAAAGACATCGGAGAGATGGATGAGTTTGGCTAATGGAAGCACGACAGTGAAGGGAGATGGTGGTGGGAAAAGCATGACGGTGGTGATGCTATGTCGAACAGAGACAAACGGGTCGATGAGATGGTTCCGGTTTGCAGCGATGTTGGTGAGAGGCATCAAAGAGGCTGAACAAGAGCTAAGGCACAACACAATTAAGCAAACAGAGAAGATGTTTAGAACAGTGAGCCTTTGCGGTATCAAATGGGAAGCACAACAGATCTGAGCGAGTGAGGCAGGAGAGGCTAGATCTCATCTCAGGGATAAGAGATACAGTAGCAGACGGCGGCAGGTGGAGATCGGGGTTCATTGCAGCAGAGAACGGTGGAGGGGACAGTACCCATGGATCCGGCGGATCCGGTGGCTCCGGAGGAAGGGGGAGAATTTTCTGAACGGAAGAAGTTTTTCTTGGAGGTGAGAGAGCAGCGGTGCACGATCTGGCAGCTCCGGCGGAGTGAAGGACATGTGCAGCGACTCAGTCCTTAAAAGTACCTTACAACCCATCAACAGCTCGCCGGATGAGAGAAAGTGGCCGAGATCTCACCAGACAAACAACTGGAGAAAGAGGAAAACAAAGCTCCGGGAAAGAGCCAAGTCATCTCTTTGGATTCCAGATCCGAGAAGACAACGTTGCGGTCAGAAGGAGTAACTAGCGGTGAAACAACCAACAATTTTTTTTATATAATTAAATACTAAACAATTCTAGCGAAGGTCTTTAAACAAATTAAATAAATAATAAATCAAATAAGAATTGATTCAATTAGGCGGAAGCAAATAAATAATTAAACAAGTCTAACAACTTAAACAAGTTCAAATGAAATAAAGTAAAACAATAAAATCCTATCATCCCCCTCTTCAGCCTCGATTCCGCGATCACATAAACCTTTTACCTGCAACACATTGAATTGGAGTTGCATATGTATTTAATAAATACTTAGTGAGGCAATCATCCTGCCTACAAGCCAATTACGCAATTTACTAGACATTTAATAATATTTATAACCTCCAATAGTTATTAAATTTCATTTTCCAATTATTAAATAATTAAAACTTCATTTCTCAATTATTAAATAATTTTCATAATTAAATAATAATTTTCCATATTTTAAAATAATTATTTTAAACCATTTAGTTAATTAAAATACTTATTAATTAATTGCATACGAATTTAACCAAATAACCAGATTAACCAATTAAATTAGAATCGATTTAAACCAATTTTAATTTCAATTGAACCGGACCGAACCGATTAGTGTCGAGCGACACCCGCTTGGTGTCGGTCGACACCCACTTGTGTCGGTCGACACCCACTTGTGTCGTGTCGACCGATACCAAACTTGGTGTCGCCCGACTAGTTCCAGATGCCGATTCTTCCTTCAACAAAACAGCACGAAAATCACATAAAACACCAAATCCACACGAATTACACCCAAACAACACTAAATAACACATAATCAACATGAACAACTCAAGAACAATCAGCCAATCAATCTAAATCTAGCAGCTGCGAGCCTACAGTCATGCACTCACCTTGATTTGGCTAGAAACATGGAAAGGAGAAGGAAGAAGCGAAGAACAGCAACAGATCGATGCAGATTCGTCCAAGAACACCTCAAATCTGCCCAGATTGCCTCTCTCCTCTTCTCTCATGTTCCTAATCCACTAAACGGCAAAAATCCTAGAAGAAACGCGGCTGCACCTTTTTATTTCGAGTTCTAGGGCTTCCTAGGCCCAAACCGGGCTAAACTAAACTAGATTCGACCTCGAATCCCAACAAACGTCACAAAGACCACAAAACCCGACCTCGCAAGGCCGCAACACTGGAGATCCTCACCTGATCCCCGAGACATACGTCATATCCTATGTCATAAGCACGTTCCAAGAAATTTCACTCCTAACTCATCATCCAAAACACTCCAAACAACTTGTACTGAGGCCCACTTGCACCCAGACAAGTCCACACCGGTCCGCACTGAGGCCCACTTGCACCCAGACGAACCCGAAACGTCCATACTGAGGCCCACTTGCACCCAGATGAACTAAACTGCTTATACTGAGGCCTACTTGCACCCAGATAAGCTACACTCAACTGAGGCCTACTTGCACCCAGAGAGTCTGCCAGAGAACGAAGTCTCCAAAAACATGATGAGTTATTCAGGATCGCAATCCTTAGAGTAAAAATTCCGGAAAACGTCTATAACAATAAGATTAGACCGTCTCACAACCAAAACTGGTCAAACATGTAACATCCGAATACCATTTCACAACACAAGGCAAAATGAGGAAAACTGCATCTCATTAAAACTCCAAAATGTATATCGTTACAACCAAAACGAAAATACAATAACACCAAAGCCAAAAAAAACAACTGAGGCTACAAAGATGAAATAAGCTCACTCCTCGACCTGCTTGTCGAACCACTTCCTGAACTTCAACTTCATCTTTGCCTCTGGCTCCCAAGTCTCCTCTGTAGAACCACTGCAATCCCACAAAATCCTCAGTAAGGGAATCCTCTTGTTCCTCAGAACCTTTTCCCTCCTCTCTAAAATCCTCACAGGCACTGCCGGCACTGTCAAATCTGGCTGAAGATCCTCTGGAATCCTAGCCACTAACTCCTCTGTAGGGTGAAGACACTTCCTCAGCATCGACACATGAAAAACCTTGTGAAAGGCTTTCATAATCTCAGGCAACTCCAGCCTGTAAGCCAATGGCCCAACTCGCTCCACTACTGGAAACGGACCCATAAAACGCGGACTCAGCTTGTTCTCTGCTATGGATCTGTTAGGACCCCTCAACATAGCCATCTTGAGATAAACTCTATCTCCACCTGAAACTCAAGCTCTCGTCTGCGTCTATCTGCATAACTCTTCTGCCTATCCTGAGCCTCCTTCATGTTCAGCCTCACAACACGACCTTCTCTGTCGTCTCCTGAACATAAGTAGCTCCATACATGCTGCGCTCCCCCACTTGGGTCCAGCATAGGGGTGTCCTACATGGCCTCCCATACAAAGCCTCAAATGGAGCCATGCCAATACTCGCCTGAAAGCTGTTGTTGTATGCAAACTCAACTAAGCTCAGGTGATCTGCCCAATGGCCACCCCAATCCAACACACACATCCTCAGCAAATCCTCCAAAGTCTGAATAGTCCTCTCTGACTGACCATCTGTCTGCGGATGATAAGCTGTACTCAGATGCACCTTAGTGCCCATCTCTGCCTGAAAACTCTGAAGTGAATCTGGGATCACGGTCTGACACAATACTAGCTGGCACTCCATGCAGCCTCACAATCTCTCGCACAAACTTCCTAGCCAAGACAGCAGCTCCATCTGTCTTCTTGATGGCCAAGAAATGTGCGGACTTAGTCAACCGATCCACAATCACCCAATAGCATCGAAAGTCCTCGAAACAGGTAGTCCAACCACGAAATCCATCGTAATCCTGTCCCACTTCCACTCTGGAATGGGTAAACTCTGCAAAAGACCACCCGGAACCTGATGCTCTGCCTTCACCAAGGCACAAGTGTTGCACTTCGCAACCCAGTCTGCTACATCCCTCTTCATCCCGACCCAATGATAGTACCTCTTGAGGTCATGGTACATCTTGGTCGCTCCCGGATGAATGGAAAACTTGCTCGCATGAGCCTCTCCCAAAATCTGATGTCTCAACTCCACATCCTTAGGCACACAAACTCGCCCACGAACCAAGATAGTCCCATTCGCAGAGACCTCATACTCAGAACCAGTCACTCTCGTCGCATCTAGCAAACTCTGATCACTCTGCTGAGCAACTCTGATCCTGCTAAGTAGATCCGCCTGATCCACTGCCTCTAAACCCAAAGGCTCCTGCGAAATGGCACACAAACGCAAGGTACTGATCTCGCCAACTAGAGACTCCACATCTCGCTCAACTGCGGAATCATACCTCCGTCTACTCAACGCGTCCGCCACTAGGTTAGCCTTGCCCGGATGGTAGTTAATGCTCACCTGATAGTCCGCCAAGAACTCAACCCAGCGCGTCTGTCTCGCGTTCATCATCGGCTGAGTGAAGATATGCTGCAAACTCTTGTGATCCGTGAAGACCTGTACTGTCTCACCAGCAAGTAAGACCTCCAAATCTTCAACGCGAAGATCACTGCTCCCAACTCTAAGTCATGTGTAGGACGGTTACGCTCACTGCCCTGCCACTGTCTCGAAGCATATGCTATCACTCTGCCCTCCTGCATCAGCACACAACCAAGACCAATGCCTGAAGCATCTGTATACACCATGTAAGGCTTCCCTGGCTCGGGTAACGCCAACACTGGTGTAGTAGTCAACATCTCCTTGAGCTGACTAAAGCTCTCCTCACACTCAGCTGACCAAACAAACGGGACATCCTTCCCAGTCAACTTCGTCATCGGCTGCGCCATGGTAGCAAACCCCTTGACGAACCTCCTGTAGTATCCTGCCAAACCCAGAAAACTCCTGATCTCGGTGGCACTACTAGGTCTAGGCCAATCTCTGATAGCCTCAATCTTAGCCGGATCCACAGAAACTCCCTCTGCAGAAACAATGTGGCCAAGAAATCCCATCTCTCGCTGCCAGAAACTGCACTTGCTCAACTTAGCAAAAAGCTTCTGCTCCCGAAGCTTCTCCAGAACCAACCTCAAGTGAGTCGCATGCTCCTCCTGACTCCTCGAGTATACCAGAATCGTCATGAAAATGATGACGAACACGTCCAAATACTCCCTGAACACGTCGTTCATCAATCTCATGAAGGCTGCCGGCGCGTTAGTCAAACCGAAAGGCATAACCACAAACTCAAAATGCCCATAACGCGTCCTGAAAGCAGTCTTCCTGACATCTGCCTCATCTATCGGGATCTGATGATAACCCGATGCCAAGTCAATCTTGGAGAACCAAGTAGCACCCCTCAACTGATCCAACAACTCATCAATCCTCGGGAGTGGGTACCTGTTCTTCACAGTGACTCGGTTAAGACCTCTGTAATCGATACAAAGTCTGAAACTCCATCCTTCTTCTTCACAAACAACACCGGTGCTCCCCACGGTGAAACACTGGTCGAATGAACCCCTTAGACAAAAGGTCCTCTATCTGCTTCTTCAGCTCTGCCAACTCAGCTGGCGCCATCCTGTAAGGCGTCTTCGATATCGGTGCTGTCCCCGGCTCTAACTCAATCGTGAAAGGATCAGACCGAGATGGTGGTAATCCCTTCAGTGACTGAAAGACATCCTCAAAATCCTGGACAACCTCAATATCTCCCATAACAACTCCAGCTCCTGACTCAGACATAGAAATCGTCGCCAGATACGCCTCACAGCCCCGCTCTAACAACTGCTCGGCCTGAATAGCAGATATCACAATACTCCCGGAAGTCGGTCTCACTCCCTGATAAACCAACCTCCCTGCATCTCGCTCGAAGACCACTCTACCTCTGTAGCAATCCAGATGAACTCTGTAGTGCGACAATGATGTACTTGCATTTTGCATGGTTTTAGTACATCTTTTATGCATCTTTTGCATAGTTTTAGCATGCTTTAGCATCATATCTTGTTCCCTTTCTCTTCTTATGCATTCATAGTAGTTTTAGGTTGCATTTGCATACATATGCATGTTTGGTCCTTTGAAATAGGTCTTTTGGAGCATTTTGGAGCATATGGGACGTGAGGAGCAAGGAAGAACTCGGTGCATGGACGCAGCTCAACTGGATACGCAAAGGAAGAAGGAGGAAGCCATTTTGAAGACCAACTCGACCACCAGCTCGACCATCCGGTCGAGTTCCTCAACTCGACCGGCCAAGCTTCAACTCGATCGAGCTGAGAAGTCAACAGTCAAACCCGAAAAATGTTGCTTCCCCCTTGACTTTCCTTTAACCCTAAACCTAATTCCCTTTGTATTTAAAGGCTCTAAGCCACGAAAAAGAGAACAATCTTTAGCTTATTTTTGTTTTAGCTCTCTTTAATTTATTGTCTTTACCTTTTAGCAACTCTTAATTCAAATCTTTGTGTTCTTGAAGCTCTTGCTTCTTGAATCCTAGATCTTGGATTATCTGCTTTGTATTTGCATTTTGCTATTTCAATAAAAGTTGTTTATCTTTATCTCCTCTTTCATATGATATCGATTTCATTGCATTTGCTTGTGTTTACATTCATGAGTAGTGAGTAGTTTCCTTTAGGGTCAAAGATGGGCTAGATTTGGGGATCTTTATGCTTAATCCTTCTTGCTTATGTTCTTAATCTAGAAATCTCTCTCTTTTGGACAAACCTTAAGGCTACATGATTTGTGATTATACACACAAAAGAGGGAGGGTTTGTCCATCTACACAGTTTCACATTATTACCTATTTTTGCCTTTAATACCCTTAATATATGTAAAAATATGAAATGGTTTATTTCAGAACCCCAATTTTTTCTAAAATTGAGATAAATAATTTTAAGACTTTTTAGAATATTTTCACATTTTATTTTCAGAAATCTGATATTTTAAAAATCTAATGAAGTTTCGTTCTACCATCTTTGAAATTCAAAGTAGAATATGTATTCTACTTGTTTTCCTTATATCTACTGACGCTAGAATTTGATGTCTACCATTTATCTATACATCTTCTTTTAGTAGAACATGACTTCTATAGCTTATCTATACCTTTTCTTATATCTACTGACGCTAGAATTTGATGTTTACCATTTATCTACACATCTTCTTTTAGTAGAACACGACTTCTATAGCTTATCTATACCTCTACTATTAGTAGAATATCATTTCTACCGGTTATTTTATGTTCTGCGATTTTGTAAATTTGGTAGAAGATATATTCTACCGATGACACAATCTTGTGCATGTTCTAGAATCTGTTGTTTACGAGAAACACAGGCTTCTACGTAGATGTAGATTTCATGTTCTACCATATACCTTATGTATTACCAATCGTAGAGCTTGTTTTCTGCTAAAAAACAGTCTTCTACCACATGTAGAGTTTATCTTCGACCGAAAATCTCAGAAAATATTAACCAAAAATTTTAAAAACTTTATGAATATCCTTGTTTTCTTTTTCTTCACCCAACTTCCCTAGCAGATATATTTGCATGCATAACATCTCGGATCAAGTTAGCTCATTTGTTCATCTTGGAAAATAACACAACCATACATGAAAAACAAATGTGAATATTGATAAGGTTTGATTTATCATTTACAATTGATTCATCTATGAAGTAACTTGAGCAATGTAGAAAAATTCAAATTGCAACCATAACAAGTATGTAAAAATGTGAATAATTTGATTTAAACAGACACTTTCAAATAAGCTATGGATACTTCACTAACAGAAACTTGAGTACAAACAATTTATGCCTAGAAGGCTAGAATCAGAGCTGACAATGCTATAAAAACCTAAACACTGATATATTACATTATGGATAATAAAAATGTAAGAGACATCAAAACTTTGATCGAATTCATCATATCCTCTCGGCACTAACTTTGACATCGCTATATTCACTAACAAAACCTAAACACTGAGAATACGTCCCAGAGAAGACGCACTTGTCCATATCACAACACCTCGGTCTAGCATTCATGAATCTTCTGCAGTAAGGGCAGTTTAGAGTCTTGTCGCTGCATCCAATTGCATTATTGATGTTGTTGTTGTTTCTGTGGTACTGCTTCAAGCGGCTAGAGACGGCGCCGGAACTGTGCGGAAGAGACGACGACGGAGGACAGAGGAAGAAACGGCAACGGAGGACGGAATAAGAGACCGCAAAGAGACTACGACGAAGTTCCGACTTGAGAAGCAGAGAAGAAGAAGAAAATCCAGAGTTTTAATTTGGGGAAGAGAGAAGGAGATGAGAGTTAAAGAAAATGTCGTGGAAGGAATATTGACTTAATTATATTTGAGTTAATATATATTAATTAATTAAGGAGTTAATCAATTTGAGTGTAAAATTGGATGATAAGTTACTAAAAATCTAGGTGGACAAGATTTTGTAAAAAAATGTGTATTGAGACAAAGACACTGTTTCTTCTGAGTATTTTGCCAAATTTCTCAAAAAAAAACAACAATACAGAATTGGGAAGGAAAAACAATATAATCACCTCTTTATGAAGTAGTTGTGGAGTCGGCTTTGTGACTCAAACTCGCCATATGTCACAATTCGATTGGATTTTCTTTTCCTTTTCTTTTTTAGAAAATCACTTTTCCCCCTTTTTTCTCGAAAATCATTTTTTTAATACAAAAAGTTTAAAAGCCTCATGGGATTCTGCGATGTGGGTACTCTTACAGAATAAATATGTCAAATGTTAATCAAATATTATACTAATCTTAGTTAAGTTCATAATTCATTTTTAAATTTTAATATAAACAAAACCATTCACAAAGGGAAGGGACATGTGACTTATGAGTCTTTCATGACTTTTCAAAGTCTTTCTTATGGGTTTCTTATTTTTTCTCTTGTTTTTCTATTTTTTTTATTTTTTTCTAATCATGAGATATCATGAGAAGAATTAAATCGGTGTACAGGTTTTAACGAGAAACGAGTTTCCAAGACAGAATATGGAAAGCTTCTTCCGTCGTGTGTGGGTTGTAGCTGCACCAGAGAGAATGCGTTTTTTTCTTCTGATTAACTTGTAACCAATGTACCATG
Source organism: Microthlaspi erraticum (assembly GCA_902728155.2). Lineage (NCBI taxonomy): Eukaryota > Viridiplantae > Streptophyta > Magnoliopsida > Brassicales > Brassicaceae > Microthlaspi > Microthlaspi erraticum. Next base: position 80,576 of record CACVBM020001200.1, on the reverse strand, counting down.
ACCAACTCTGAGCGGAAAAGAAGACATTTAAGTGAGTCAGACATTTGCAGAGTGTGTAAGGGAGGTGTGGAATCAATCTTGCATATTCTCAGAGATTGTCCGGCGATGTGAGGCATTTAGACCAGAACTGTTACTTCTGAGAGTATCAGTCTTTTCTATCATGGCTGTATGAAAACTTGGGAGAAGATGTTGTAGTCCACGGCTTGTCATGGACTATTTTGTTTGCTATGTCGGTTTGGTGGGCCTGGAAATGGAGATGTGGAAATGTCTTTGGTGAGAACAGAAAATGTCGAGATATAGTACGCTTTGTTAAAGACCTTTCGAAGGAGGTAACTCAGGCGATAAAATCATGTAATGTGAAGAATGCTAAACCAGATAGGGTCAACAGGTTGATAGCTTGGACGCCTCCGCCTGCGGGGTGGACAAAACTAAACACAGATAGAGCCTCGCGAGGCAACCCGGACTAGCCACAGCAAGTTGAGGCCTCCAAAACAACTGTGGTGACTGGTTGATGTGAGATAAGTTTTACCCAACTATTAGTAGATACCGCAAGTGCACGGATCGTTGGTAGTATGGGTTATCGAACACAAGGACCAGAAAAGTTGCACTATGAGCTTATGAGATTAAAACTTAGCTAAAACTAAATATGGGGGTTTGGTTTTAGAGCTGTGAACAGTGACGAAAATAACAATGAGTAAGCTTGAAATCAAGTGAAACAACAATCAAATCAATAGGGAAAGCATTGGGCACAAGAGAATTCATAGGTCATCAAGGATTGGTTTAAACAAGGAATCAATAGATATGATCAAGAACTTGAATTATGAATTGATAATCAACTTACTCCCGCAAGGTCAATTAATATGTCTAAACAACCTAAGATTACTCTACTCCCATAGGTAATCAATTGGTTAAACAAGCACAACAATCCAAATTCAGTATGTTCCACAAAGCATCATAATTCTACTCCCGCAGGTTATGGTGATTTGCTCATCTAGATTATATCAAGTGATTTATCAAGCTTTCGGAAAGTAAATCAACAATAAGGCAGTAGCAAGACGTCAGTCAAAGCTATAAGCATTAAGCACAAATCTAGATGAGTAACTCAATCAATAATCCCGAATCTAACAACCTAGTGATCAATCCATGAATCCCTTGAAAACTCTTGAACCCAACAATAAGACTACTCAGCCATGATGCAAACAAACAAGCAAAGATGATTGAAAGCATTATGTGCAAGTATTAAAAGAGATAAAGGGATGAAGAAAGCTTCTCTATTGATGAACAAAGTCGGATTCTCCCTTGAAACTCTTAAATCAATATAGAAATGAAGAAAAAGAAAGAACAAAGTGAGTGTGTGTGGTGTCTTTGATCTTGGACGCCTCTTCTCTCTGCTTCTTCTCTCACAGGACGGCTCTCTATTCTCTCTGACGGCGACTACCTCTCTCCTTTCTCAGCGGCTAAAAACATGTATATATGGGCGAAGTCGGTAGGGTTTTCTTCATGCCGGAAAAGGAAAGTTTCCCATGAGCCGCCTTCTTCTCCACGTCGTGTATGGGCCGACATTGTACCAAGGAAAGCTCCAAACATTAGCCAGGCCTCTTCTCTTTCGATCAAGGCCTTTGGCGCTGCTGCTCGGGCCATTAGACACTCCAAATCCTCCATGGGCTTCGTTTACTCGCTTACCGGACATGTCTCGGTAGAAAATAAGTTCCGGCCCATAGTTGATCCAAATGGCTTCATTCCACTTCGACGTGATGCATGACTCAAGTATCTATCTTTCCATATCAAGATCGTAACTTTTGGACGTCGGGAACTCCTCCGCGCGCGGCCAAACTTCCGAAGCTTCGTTCTGCGCGCTAGCGAGAACTAACACTTGGAGATAAAATGATCTTCTTGACTTGGAAACTTGCATGGATCTTGGTTTAGGCTCTTTTACTCCTTTTTGCATCCTTTTTGATAGTTTCCCTAAGACTTCAAATCCCACAAATACAAGAAAACTACCTCTAAAGGCAAAGAATCTTGCAAAAACCGTTTGAAAACATAAAATATATAGTAAAATCATGTAAAATATGGTGATATCAACTCCCCCAGACTTAGCCTTTTGCTTGTCCCCAAGCAAACTAAGCAGGAAAAGAGGTTTGAAAACGTGAGAACTCTCAAATCTTTTGGAAATCCAAATTGACTTATGCTTTAGTAATCCACATGAAACAGCATTGGCAATTTTGAATTAAGAACAAAGTACATACCATGAGTTTTGCGATTTTCCCAAAGCGGTCCACCTCTCCTTGGACAATCCAATTCGCCACCCTTGACTCCTTTCATTTCTAAAGGTGTGGTCTCAACTAGGGAGTATCGATCAGCCGGCTTTTAGACTCTTACTCATCCCCTTGTTTGGCACTTGTCTTTTTACTCCATGTTTCTCCTCTCTCTCTTCTCACTTCTTTGAGTTGATTCATCCCTTTTTTAGGGTAGCGAAGTATTTTTTTATTCAACTCCTTCTCTTTATTATAGAGGTTTTGCTTGGATCTTCCACAGACGCGAGTATTGATGGTGTTTGCCACCGAATCCCCGGTTGCTTGGATTCATAGGCCTTCCATAGACGCGAGTATTGATGGTGTTTGCCACCGAATCCCCGGTTACTTGGACCTTACGCTTTTTCTTTAAATTTGAAGGGGAGAGAGAGGGAAGCACGAACTCACTAAGACTTTTTCATTTGATGGAGAGGATGAGGAATCATGCCATTTGTATGCCAAGCCCCTAGCTGAGAAGATTAAGTTCATTAAGGGCGGAGTCAAAGATGGATCCTTCTCAAGTCTTTAGAGATGTAGGCGTTTTTGGTAGATCGATCAACTCATAGTGCACCTGTGGTAAGATGTATTGCCAAGAACTGCTCAATGGTCACTTAAACATTAGTACAACCATGGTTAGATCCAAGATAAGGTCATGATTCTCGACAAAAATTTTGACTCAATAAAAACGACTCGATAAAAGGGAAAAATGCAAATGAAAATGCCAAAATGAACAAACATTGTTAGTAATCCCCCCAGACTTAACTTGCACCGTCCCGGTGAAATCAAATCGGATTAAGAGAGGTATAACATGAAGTTCAAATGAAAAATTGAAAAGAAAAAGGTTTAGGATGATGTTACCAAATGTCGACCAATTTATAATGAAGATCAGTTCCGGTTTGGGTCATTCTACACTTCTTTAGGCAATATTGGTCGGTGAGTTTTTAATTTCAGGCCTTGGTTTCCGCCGGTTTGTGTTTTGGCCGAGATTGGTATATTCGGTCGGCCAAAATGTGGTGCTGTGAACTACAGAACAAACCGTAAAATTTCATGACCTATATTGAAATTTCATCGACCAACCTGGTATTTTATGCCTCTGGTGAAGTTTGGGAGCATTTTACGAGGGATTGAGACTTCCTTCACAAAATGGTCAAGTCGGCTCCGGGAAGGAGTTTCCTTGGCCATTGAAGTTTGGCTCGTTCCTTTTCGTTTCTTCCTGCATAAAAGTGTTAGTTAAGCTCAAAGAAGAGTTTTCCAACCGGTTGGCGCGCCTATGCCGTGATTTGGTTTTGTCGGCCATATTGCTTGCGCGCCATCGGCCAGAATGAGCTCCGTCGTCTATCTCATGATCCGTGATGATTTCTCCGTCCTATCTTTTGGATTTGCCGACCAAAATGTGATTTTATGGTCGCCTGTGAAGTTTGGTGGACTTCGGTCACGCCGTTTAGGAGTTGGCCGAGAATTGGTTCTCCTTGTACGCGTCATGGCCGAGAGAAATGCCGGATTGAATTTCTTCAAATCCACTCGGGCCAATTGAGATTTTCTTCGACCGAATTGATTTCTAATCCTCCTTTATCATTCCCAGGTGGTGACTGCCATGTTCCTTGTGATTGTGTATGAAACTCCTTTGAAATCTCCTTTGAACCGCCATAGGCTTTGTGGTTTTGGTTGGCTAAAGCAACTCTCCTTCATAGCTATCCTGCCAAATAGTTAAGTCCTTGCAAAACACTTGAAATCACTGTTAAATCCGGCCTTAGATTGAGATCCCAAGTAATGAGTTTTGTTTCCCAATCTAGGCCAAAAAAGTATAAACCAAATAAACATGTTGGATCCTGAATGAGAGATCCCCATGTTCTAAAATAGTCTAATATAAGTGAAATCAATGCATAAGATGAGTTTGACAAGTTAAGATTCATTCTCATTCATTAACCATCAAAACCAGTCGAACCCAACTGAAAATCCAATAGGAGATTAGCTCACCAACGAGCAGTCTTTAACAATAAAGCCCAAGTGCTGATCATGTAGATCAATCTAAAATCACACAACTGGCCATCAGAAATCCCGACTGAAATCTTAAAGGAAATCAGCTCACCCCGAGCAGTGTTTCTTTAATCAAGCCCAACTGCTGATCATGTAGATAATCTACAAAATCACGCAATTGGCAAACACCGGTCGAATCCGACTAAAAGTCTCAAAATAAATCACCTCGACTTAAAGTAATCTTTAAAGATGAAGCTCGAGTGCTGATTGTGTAGAACCACCTACTGAATTCAGACGATCATCTAAAATCAGTCGTTTTCAACCGAAAAGGTTAGCTCAACCCGACGCAACCTTCCAAGTTGAAGCTCAACACGTTAAAAGCTCGAGCTGGAATTCAAAAAGAAACTAGCTCAACTTTATACGATTCTCAAAGAGATCAACTGAGCTTCATCCGGTCCGACCAGTTAGCTTACACGCTAGGTCAAATCTCCAATCAAACCAAAACGACTAATGTTCGAACAATCGAGCTAACAGTCAATTGATCTGGAAAACAAAGATAAACTCTAAGACATCAAACGTCTAAGAAAAATTATCAAACAAAGCTCATTCCGAGCAAACAAGTTTGAACATAAAAGGATAAAAGCCTTCCAGGCACCAAATCCAAAGGCAAAGCATAAAACCTTGCTGAGCTAACTTGTTCGAAACTTAAACGAGAATAGAGCTCATCCTTAGCAAGTCGCTTTGACGAGCTACTCTATATCTCACATATTCGAGCTTAGTATCGAGCTCATCTACCACCTGTTTCATCTTATCAAGCTCATCTTGTCAAGACGCTTCATGTAACCTTTGTTCACAACGAGCAGAGAGCTTCATGTTCACCTTCAAAGCTTGATAAAGAGAAATCGCAAATATTAAGTCCGAAGATATCAAATCATCGGCAAAAACTTAGAAAAGGTAAAACCATACCTTCTCATCCGCCGCCATCGCTGCCGCATACAGCTCCCTCTCGAGCGTCATATCCAAAACTGGAGATTGATTTGCAGCAGGCCCGCATTGGCGCAACATGAATGTTCAAGGATTATCCAAAACTGGCACATCCTTCGAACAATCTATCATTAAAAGGGATGACGGACTCGCCGTCGAGTTAACTCGCTTTTTCAAGGAGCTCGACAAATTCGGAGTCCGATTATCATCTCTTGCTCATTTCGAGCTCCATCCTCATTGTTCGCTATTCGACCTCAACGAGATAGTTCGTCTCAAATGAGTCACTTGGGTATTATCCCCGATAGCAGCATGAAGAACCGACCTACTACTTCATCACGAAGAGTATATTCAACCGCAACATGGACAATCTCCACAACTCCATTAGCTCTAGATTGGATTGCTTGCTCACAACGAGCGGCAGCCGACTTTGCAGATCGTTCACAAAACGTTAGCTCGCGAGAAATCTTCTCTCTTCCAAGAGGTGGATACTCGAAGTCGGGCTCTAATCTGTAACAGATGGAACGCGGCGAAAAACAGTAACAAACAAAATTTTGTTGCTAAAAATGGATGAAAACCTACACAGGTGTTAAATCCGAAGCAAAACATATGACTTGCCCAAGTCATTACAGCGAAAAACTTTCTCTATCGCAGCATCGAGCTCGATTCGAAGTTCGCTCGGGACATATACATCTTGTCAAACTCGATTCTAAACAGATTCTTGCTTGATCTTATATGATCCTAAGAAATCAACTAAGTCTCACTTAGTCTGATTTGAATGGCAGTCAAGCACTCTGCCAATTCTCGAGCTAAAATTCGAGAACATCTCCAAGATCGAGCTAGATTCTCAATAGATTCTAACCTGACCTTAAGAATATCTTCAAAGATATTGACTAAGTCTTTGTTCAGCTTAGCTCAACGATAAGCTCGAACATTTGGTTGAAATAACATTCGAACCAAAGACTAAGTTTTATTTAGCTCGACCTAAATAAAACAAATACTTAGTCGAAATCATGCCAAGTAGACTCGAAATTTCAAAAAGAAATCAGTTTAACTTGAAGCAACTTTCAGAAGAGTTGGCAAAGTCTTTTCTGCTAGATTTCTCGGTCAGCCGAAAATCTTATGCGAGAATTCAGTCAAATAAACCGACTAAAATTCATTTGGTCGTATCCTTTTTCGAGTTCGAGTCGGAAAAACAGTCCGACTTAAAGCGACCAAGTTCGATTAAAGAATTTAATCAACAATTGGTCGAACTCGAAAAATAATCGATTAACTCAAAAAGAGCTCGCGCAATGTTTGAGTTAGTTAAACCAAAAGCCTTCTCGAGAAACAATCTAAAAGAGTTGATAATCGCAAATCTTCTCCTAAGGTTTTCACTACTCTCGAAAAGCTCGACTCTTAAGATCATAATAGCTCTTCGATCTATTTTCGATCTTGATTGTCGATCTAAAGAATAAGTTATTACCTTGTCTTTCAAGGTGAAACTATCATTCAACGGCAAGATCTCAAAGATCTCTCGCCTTCCCGTTTGCGACCATCGATCTCTAATGACTATTCAAAGTCATGATTTAGTTCGACGGGACTGCGGGACAATTTTTAAAACAACCTACCGCTCATTAAGTTCGATTATACTCACTTAATGAGCTGGGGGGCTATTGTTGGACCTGGATTTCCCTCCAGAAATCCGGCCCATAAGGCCCATCACCTAAGTCCTAAGGTCAAGATAAGTCCACTCAGGCCCAGTAAAATGACCTCGAGCCCACCAAGTATCCTTGTCCAAAATCCAGCTGTTTACTGTCCGAGCTACTTGTGAAGACGAAGTCGAGCTCTAGCTCGACGGAGTCGAGTCCGCAAGCTGAGTTTGAACGAGTCAAACGAGAATCTCGCTTCGACTGTTCAGATCCGGAAATAGCGGGATCGGTAGTTGCACGTGGACGAGATACGCGGAGGAGGTTGCGATCTACTTCGGAGCTATAAAAAGAGGACGATTCTTGATCACAAGGCATAATGTTCCTTTTTACATCTCTAAGAGATTGAATGTTTTCCTCTCGATAACTACTCTTTATGCTGAGATACATTCTATCTCTTTTATCTACGATCTTATCCTTGATCTTTGAGATAATCCCAGAAAGCCCTGATCTTTCTAGCCGGAAATCACTTCCGGCAGAAGTTCGACGTAATCTCTTACCTTCGGATCACTCCGATAACCTGAGATTTATCGTCATCTTCACACCCCTTTAGCTCTTTTCGTGGTCATTTCTCTTCAGAAAACGACTCGAAATAGAGAACAACTTACAATCGAACTACGTTCTGGCTTGATCCCTAAAACAGGGTACGTAGGCAGCTCGTTACACGAGCGCAGCCACCACCTCATTTCCATCTCTTTTGCTTAGTCGAATCCTAGTGTTTTACATGGTCTTTTAGGCCGGTTTTGTAACCACTTTATTCGATTAGCCTAAGTCCGATTTCGTCAAATATTTGTCTACGAATCATTCGACTTACATCAGAATCTAACCTCTGATTCCACAGGCAATTTCTCCCTACAAAATACACATAAATTTTGAGTGTGGTTTTCCAAACCCACAAATATGTTGAAATTAATGATAAAATGTATGTTTTATTTAATCTGAAAAAAAAGCCATTTATTGGAGAGGAGAGAGTGAGAGTATAGCTCAATTTTCACATTTGGCTCTTAACTTGCAAATGCTCAAACCAAAGAAACTAGCGTTCTCCATTTGCCGCCAATTTCCTTTATTCAACGAAGCACGACGAGATCTCGCGAGGGACTTTCTTTGCCGGCTGAAAAAATGCGTCTCCGTCAACCAATTGCGAGAGATTCAGGCGCAGATGTTGTTTCACTCCGTCGACAAACCCAATTTCCTGATTCCCAAGGCCGTCGAGCTTGGAGACTTCAGTTATGCCTCTTTTCTCTTCTCGGCGACGGAAGAACCAAACCACTACTCTTTCAATTTTATGATCCGAGGATTGACCAATACGTGGCATGACCACGGAGCAGCTCTCTCCTTGTATCGCCGGATGAAGTTTTCTGGGTTAAAGCCTGACAACTTCACATATAATTTTGTTTTCATCGCCTGCGGGAATCTTTCGGAGCTTGGAGTTGGTAGATCTGTTCATTCGTCGTTGTTCAAAGTCGGGTTGGAAAGAGACGATCATGTGAATCATTCCTTGATAACCATGTATGCGAAATGTGATCAGGTCGAGAATGCCCGGAAAGTGTTCGACGAAATTACTGAGAAGGATATGGTGTCCTGGAACTCGATGATCTCTGGGTATTCTCAGGCGGGTCACGCAAAAGACGCGTTGGGTTTGTTTAGGAAAATGGAGGAGGAAGGAGTCGAACCAGATGAGAGGACACTGGTTAGTGTGTTGGGTGCTTGTTCGCATTTGGGGGATTTGAGAAGTGGTAGATTACTGGAGGAGATAGCCATCAAGAAGAAGATCGGGCTAAGCACGTTTCTCGGTCCTAAGTTGATTACTATGTATGGAAAATGCGGCGAGTTGGATTCGGCAAGAAGGGTTTTCGATCAAATGATTAACAAGGACCGTGTTCCTTGGAATGCTATGATCACTGTGTAAGTCCAATTTTTGTTTCATATAAAGTCCGAATTTTTTAGAAAGCTGGACTATAATTCCTGATTCAATGTCAGATACTCGCAAAATGGGAGGTCGAGTGAAGCTATTAAACTGTTTCATGAGATGGAAGAAACCAGAGTTTCACCTGATGAGGTGACATTGTCTACAATACTGTCTGCTTGTGGTGCAGTTGGAGCTCTTGAGCTAGGCAAACGGATTGAGACATACGCTTCAGAAGCAGGCTTGCAACACAACGTCTACGTGGCCACAGGACTAGTCGATATGTATGGAAAGTGCGGAAGCATGGAGGACGCTGTGAGAGTATTTGAGTCCATGCCGGTGAAAAACGAAGCAACTTGGAACGCTATGATATCCGCTTATGCTCATCATGGACAGGCCAGAGAAGCTCTTTCGCTGTTTGATCAAATGTCAGTTCCTCCAAGTGATGTTACATTCGTCGGATTGCTCTCTGCTTGTGTGCACGCCGGTTTGGTGGATCAGGGCCGTCGGTATTTCAATGAGATGAGTTCTTCTTTCGGGTTAGTCCCGAAGATGGAGCATTACACAAACGTAATCGATCTTCTGTCTCGTGCGGGGATGTTAAACGAAGCTTGGGAGTTTATGGAGAGGTTCCCAGGGAAGCCAGACGAGATCATGATAGGAGCGATTCTTGGAGCGTGTCATAAGAGAAAAGATGTGGTGATTGGAGAGAAGGCTACGAGGATGCTGCTGGAGATGGAGGAGGCGAAGAATGCAGGAAATTATGTTATTTCTTCCAAGGTGTATGCTGATATGAAGATGTGGGATGAATGTGCGAAGATGAGGGTGTTGATGAGAGACAGAGATGTCGTTAAGACACCGGGATGTAGCTGGATTGAGATCAACGGTGAGATAATGGAATTTCACGCCGGAACCGATTTTTTACAGTGTGACAGGGAAGATTCCGGTTCGTTGTTAGGTTTGTTGGTAAAGGAGATGAAGAGGGAAAGGTATGATGTTCCAAGTGAAGTTTGATTTTCTTTTTTCTTTTGACCTTCAGCTGTGAATTGTGCAATTCCAGTCAGATTTGTGGTAATATAAGTTTTGTTGAATGTATATAACCTGCATATGATGGCTAATCTGTAAAACAAGGAAGAACTAGACATTCTGAAAAATCTGACAAGTTTCAAAATTGGTATCTGAAGATTGAAGAAAGCATGAACCGATAAGCTTATATAGTAATATAACGTGGAGACGATGGGTGGTTGAGGTCATACGTAATAATAAACTTAGCATTTTGAAAATTTTCAGTTCGAATTATATAACCATAATGAAATCTACTTTTAGAGAAACAAAAGTGATAAAGATGGTAAACCATTTGTTTACGTTTTAAAAACATGTTTCCACTAATTTGTACATGTCCAAAATTAACCGCTAAAAATTAAGAGTTAATTAATCTACGAACAAACGAAAATATTACTCTCCGGCTATTATCGTTAATCATTTGTGTTTGTTCGTATCATCTTTAATGTAAAGGAAAGGAAAAACGAACGGAGCCATCGCCTAACCAACAACCCGTTCGGGTGAGCTTGACGAGAACGACGTCGCACCCGCCATTTTCTCCATCCTTGAAGCGATAGCTTCTTCACTTCAGATCTCTTCTACTTCTTCTTCTTCGTCCTCTTCTCTCTTCACACCTTCCCTGTTCTGCTGTCTTCCTAGGGTTTCGGATCCTGTGCCTTAGTCTATTTTTTTCCTTTCTAGAGGCCGAATTCGATACCTTAGATCCGGCTGTGAAGTGGAAATCACTTTCGCTGTCTCCTCCGACCCTTTCGGTTTCCAGTTTCTGATCTTGTAATCTCTGAAGATCTCTTCGTGGATCCAGTAAAAATGGCGGATTCGGAGCCAATTACGCCTGGCCAGGTACGGAATCTCGTGAATTTTGTGTTTCAAACCCTTCATTGTCTTCTTAATTTCATGATTCATGCCAACTTCTCCCGCGGATTCCTAGATTTTGAATGAATAGTTTTGCAGTTCAATGTGATTTCAAGTTGATTTCGTCCACTTGTCTCCAACTCGAAGCAGCATACTCTCTTTCAATTTTGAATCTTAAAGCGATGCTCACTAGAGATTTGGTGTGGATGATGAAACGTAATCCCTGTATTGTATCTATCTTGATATCTTCTTTTTCTTCAATGCAGGTTTCGTTTCTGCTCGGAGTCATCCCTGTCTTCATAGCATGGATGTACTCAGAGTTTCTAGAGTATAAGAGGTCTTCATTGCACTCTAAAGTGTATGTCTTCATTGCACTTCAAAGTTCTCTATTTGCTTTGTTTCATTTTGTTTTTACTGGTTGCCAATATCTCTACCTCTTACTTGCAGCCATTCAGATAATAATTTGGTTGAAATGGGTGAGGTGAAAACAAAGGAAGAGGAAGTAGCAGTTTTACTGGAAGGAGGTCTTCCAAGATCAATCTCTTCAAAGTTCTATAACTCGCCTATCAAAGCCAACTTGATTAGGTAGTTATAGCCAAGTTCCTTCTGAGTGTTTTTTCTCTCAATGAAAATCGTTCTTAAAAACAATTTACGTTTGTCTGCTTGTAGGTTTCTGACGCTGGAAGACTCTTTCTTGATTGATAATCGAGCAACCTTGAGAGCGATGTAAGCTCCTTAACTATAAGAGTGGATTCATGCTGATACCCATTCTCTCTCATGACAATTTTACTTCCTTTCAGGGCTGAGTTCGGAGCTATTCTTTTCTACTTTTATATTTGTGATCGAACAAGCTTGATTGGAGAGTCTAAAAAGGTGCCTACTCTAAATTTCTTTGACGGATTTACCTTTGTCAGTTTCAACCGGTCATTAAAGATCAAACACATTTTATGTGCTAAATATGTGTGATATAGTTTAGTTAGGTAGAAAACTACTTCCAAGTCTGAAAATGGTTTTGAAATTGATTACATTTTTGCTATATATATGCGTTCCATTTGCAGAATTACAACCGAGACCTTTTCCTCTTTCTCTACTGTCTGCTCATCATAGTGTCAGCTATGACGTCCTTGAAGAAACACAACGACAAATCACCAGTAACCGGAAAATCCATTCTCTATCTTAATCGTCACCAGACTGAAGAGTGGAAGGGATGGATGCAGGTAACTGATTCACTCTAATCTCAGCAGGTGTCCATTACCTGTCTTACGCTTCTACTTCGCAGAAAAAGAATACATCCGAGGTTCTTGATATCACCGCTAGATATTTTTTTCATGCTAATTTACTGTTTTTGTGTCTTTGCAGGTTCTGTTCCTGATGTATCATTACTTTGCTGCGGCTGAGATATATAATGCAATCAGGGTCTTCATCGCTGCCTACGTCTGGATGACTGGTTTCGGGAACTTCTCTTATTACTATATCAGAAAGGATTTCTCCCTAGCACGATTCACTCAGGTCATATGGACAGTTTCAATTTTTATAGTTAATTAGTTTCACATAATATATGCATTTCTATAAAGCATATGCTTCTTTCGATGACTCAATATGCTCATGAAATCTCTTACTTCTTCCAGATGATGTGGCGTCTTAACTTATTTGTGACTTTTGCCTGCATTATTCTCAATAATGATTATATGCTATACTACATCTGTCCGATGCACACTCTGTTCACTCTAATGGTGTATGGAGCCCTCGGTATCTTCCATCGGTATAATGAAATACCATCAGTAATGGCTGTGAAGATTGCTTCATGCTTTCTTGTGGTCATTCTGATGTGGGAGATTCCTGGAGTTTTTGAGATTTTCTGGAGTCCGTTAACATTCTTACTGGGTCAGTATCAGACTTTTCTCATAATATTTTTCTGATTTCTGTTCAGTTGACTGCATGTCTGTCTTGTGCTTAAACTTCGGATGACTCCTGAGAATTAGGATCTGTGGTTATGCATGTTGACTAACATTTAGTTATTTTTCTTTAAACAACTGAAGGATACACTGATCCAGCTAAACCAGATCTACCGCTTCTTCACGAATGGCACTTCAGATCAGGACTTGACCGCTACATATGGATTATTGGAATGATATATGCCTATTTCCATCCCACTGTAACTCTTGAACCTATGGTGCTCTCGTTTATTCATAACTTGTCATGTTGAACCACAGTTAAAATCTTTTTCGACATGTTGACCTCAGGTGGAGAGATGGATGGAGAAATTAGAAGAGTGTGATGCCAAGAGAAAGAACTCAATCAAGACAAGCATAATTGCCATTTCATCATTTGTGAGTTTTCTTTCTCTCTGGTTTATGGATCATATGTAGATATTATTCTGATGGTCAAGTTGTGTTCCTAATATTGTTCAGGTTGGTTACCTATGGTACGAATACATATACAAGCTTGACAAGGTTACATACAACAAATATCATCCCTACACATCATGGATTCCAATAACGTTAGTATCAAAAACCTTAAACTTTCACGTGAAAGCTTGAGATAGTCTTGCATTATTGGATTCTGACTTCAGCTTTGATTCTGTTGTCTCAGTGTCTACATCTGTCTGCGAAACTCCACACAACAGCTTCGAAATTTCTCCATGACACTATTTGCGTATGTTTCTTACTCTTAATTCATCTCAACCAAGATTTGTGTTTATTCTGAACACATCTCTAATAAGACTCAACTGCCATTGCCTTCCTATAGGTGGCTTGGAAAGATTACTCTGGAGACCTATATTTCCCAGTTTCACATCTGGTTAAGGTAGGAGAAGATAAAACTGTTTCTTTTCTCCCAATTAAGTAGGCAACAGAACATTTTAACCATTTACTGATGAAATATAGCTAAAAATCGCATGTGCTGCAGATCGGATGTGCCTAATGGACAGCCTAAGTGGCTATTATCCTTCATTCCAGAATACCCGATGCTCAACTTCATGCTCACCACGGCCATTTATGTCTTGGTGTCTCACCGGCTTTTCGAGCTTACCAATACGTTAAAGTCTGTTTTCATACCCACAAAAGATGACAAGAGACTGCTCCACAATGTCCTCGCTGGAGCTGCCATCTCTTTCTGTTTATATTTAACCGCTCTCATTCTTCTCCAGATCCCACACTAACCATGTAAGCCTTTTTTTTAACTTCTCCTGGTCCATTTAAGCAATTGTTGCTATTGGAATACTCGCTTAGGAGGAAGAGATAAAAACTCCGTTAACATGGTAGAACCAAATTTACTTTTGCAGGAGGGACTATAAAGATTTGGAAAACGTGAATCTCACAGAGGTTTCTATGTCAAACTTGCTAAATAGTTACAACACACGTCTCATATCGGCAATAAACATTTGTTTTCAAATATCAGTAATCATCTTAGCTTGCCAAATGAAGCAGAGAAATTTTCAGAAAATGGCTTCAAGTGCACACCACTTGTGGCATTTGGACGGCATATCATCTTAGGGTTACTTTTTGTTCGTTTTCCTCTTCTCTGTTGTAATTTTGCCACAAGTTTCTAATATATAGTTTCTTTTGCCTTTTTGTTGGGTTCGTCCGGATTGGTAAATTGTCCAAATACAGTTATACGTGAGTTTTTACAAGAATGGATTATTCAACTAAGTTTTGAGTGTTCAGATAAAACGCCAAACAATTGAGAGAAAAAGAGCTTCGATTTCTGATGAATCATACAAAGATACGACATAGGAAATTTCACAAATTTACATAGAAAGATCCAAAACAAACTTTTTTTCTCTGCTCTCACTCACATAATAAGCTTTAACTCGCTCACTTTCCGGGGACAAAGTTGGTGGCGAAGGCCCATGCGTTGTTGTTGACTGGATCAGCCAAATGGTCAGAAAGATTCTCAATTGGTCCCTTACCGGTGACGATGGCTTGAACAAAGAATCCAAACATAGAGAACATAGCCAACCTTCCGTTCTTAAGCTCCTTCACCTTCAATTCCGCGAAAGCCTCTGGATCAGTAGCGAGGCCCAATGGGTCGAAGCTGCCTCCTGGGTAAAGCAAGTCCTCTGCTTCTCCCAAGGGGCCATTTCCGGCGACTCTGTAACCCTCGACAGCTCCCATGAGGATCACCTGAGTAGCCCAAATGGCTAAGATGCTTTGAGCGTGGACCAAACTTGGGTTGCCCAAGTAGTCGAGCCCTCCTTCGCTGAAGATCTGTGAACCGGCCTTGAACCAGACCGCTTCTCCGAACTTGACGCCGTTCTTAGCCAATAGCTCAGGGAAAACGCATCCTAGGGCTCCAAGCATGGCCCATCTGGAGTGGATAACTTCTAGCTCACGGTTCCTGGCAAAGGTCTCTGGGTCGGCGGATAGACCGGCGGTGTCCCATCCGTAGTCTCCGGGGAACTCTCCGGTGAGGTAGCTCGGGGGCTCGCCGGAGAATGGACCCAAGTACTTAACTCTGTCGGATCCGTACCATGGGCTGCCAGATGGACCGGTGGGTTTGGCGGTTTTGCGCATAGTGACACGGCCTGTTCCAAAGACTTCGGAGGCTTCCGGTGAGAGCTTCACGGCCTTTCCAGCGAAGGCAGAGGAGGACAGAGCCATGGTTGATGCAGCCATTAGAATTTTTCTTCTTCTTTTTTCTTTTTTATGTTTTTTTTTTGGGTGACTGGTGAGAGTGATTGAAAATGGATGGGGTATAGCTCCGTTTTATAGAAATTTGCAGAGTAAGGTTTGTTATCTACGAAGGATATGTATCTGTTTACTGATTGGTTTCTGAGATTTTGGATTTATCGTTTGTTGTCCTAGGTGTCTCTCTCTAGTCCACGATCTTTTGCTAGATTCTTTACTTGCAATGAACACATTTGTCATTTGAATACAGAAAACTTTGAATAAATTGCCAAACTGAATGCTACAGAAAGTAATTAATATAAACACAACTCCAATCCATACGTATGTATTTTTTTTAATTTTTTTTGAACGCGGAATTTTACACTTCACAATACCATCCAATTTTTTAAAAGTGAAACAATGTACAGTAATGTCTTTTGGAAAGGAAACAATGCATTTTAGGTGAAACAAAAACTGATGCAGAGTTTTTCGGTTAATAAGATTTTACACTTCTTTTGCCAATGCTTCAAAACGAATTAAAAAGCGTGCGTTGAAGATGAATTTTATGTTTTTTTTTTTGTTCTTTTCCATTTGCTATGCTTCAATACGCAGAAAAAAATCTGGTTAACAAATTTGTCTAACAAGTGTTGGATTATTGATTTGAAATTAAATGTTTAATTTGCATTCTTGTTTTCGTTTTTTGTGTGTGTGAAAATAGAGTAATTACAGTATGCATGCATCAATCTAAATTTTGGTATCGATATATGTGTATTCTGGAATTCCTAATTGGATTTGATCATTTAAATTTTTCGATTTGTTGCTTTACGATAAACTTTCTTTCAGACTAAATATATATTACTCCCTCCGTTTTAAATTAGTTGTCATTCTGGCAAAATGTATATGTAATTTTTTTGATGTATTAAACTCAAAATACATCCAGACAAAGTGGTTGTCCCGCACCTTGTGCGGGTACAATATTTTTAAAATACATTAATTAATTAAAAGTTTTAATAAGATAAATAGTATAACTTTTTATAATAAATGATTTTCTATAATGAAATTCTTCTATAATAATTTAAGTTTTTAAAATGCACCAAAAACTAAACCCTACACCCATCAATATAAATCCTACATCCTAAACCCTACAGTGTAACACCACCCCCTAAACAACCCAAACACCATAGTGTAACACCCTCCGCCCCCCCCCCCTCCCGCCAATCTGTACACCCGAACCCACATTTTAGAAATTGGTTCTATATTTACTTTTATTTTATTTTTAACATAAGTTTTTTATATCGGTAATTTAGTGTATTCAAATTTTTTTAAATGCATCAACAACTAAATTTTACGCCCATCAGTATAAACCGTACATCATAAACCTCAACCCTATTTTATCTTTTTATTTTAATTTGTCTTTTACTTCATATTTTTTCTTCATTTTCTACTATTTTTTTTCTTATTCTTATCAAACTTTCTATTCTCTTTTAATTTTCTCTTCATCGTCATCTTATTATTTCCTGCTTTTTATCAGTTTTCTTCCTTTTATTTACAATTTGTTTTTCAACTGTCTTTGTGTTCTTATTCTTCGTTTTTTTTATCTTTTGATTTTTTTTCAACTTCTTTATTGTTCACATATTCTTCAAATATTTTCTTCTTTTGTTCTGTTTCTTTTGTTTTTTCCGTCTTTGTCTTCCAACTTTCATCTTTTCCTTGTTTTTATTCAGTCTTTTCTTCTTATTTCATTTTGTACTCTTTATCATTTTGTGTTATCAATCCTTTTCATTTTTGCAACATCTTATTTTATTAGTTTCATCTTTCTTCTTGTATTTCTTCTTACATGAAGAAAGATGAAACTGATAAAATAAAAGAAGAGAGTCGAGGAGACTGTGAATAAATATTGTATTTCTTCTTTGTCATCTTCTTCATCCTCAATTTCATCGTAATTTGGCCACATGTTAGCATCAGGAAATATCTTCTCATTGAATCATTACCTCTTCGTAGTGTTTCTCTTTTCTTTAATTGACTCGACTCTCCAAAAGTAAGAAGAATTCAGAATAAGGTTCTCTCTCCTTTAGTAGACGAAACAGGAACTCAAAAATCGTCTTGTCCTACTAAAGAAAGCTTACTGCGCAAGTAAGAAAAAAAAACAAAAGGTTACATCATATGTTACAGAGATTGATGAAGGATTTTTGATGAGTTTTAGAATATTAACCGATCGGCCATCAATGATTTGTTTCTTCATGATCATTCTCTCTACAACAACATAAGGATCTGCAAAGACAATCAATCCAAAGCCACATGCACATCATGTGGTACGGCCTCTCATGATCTCAAGATTCAACCAAATCTTTGTACCTGCTAATATGCTCCCGAAATCATTCTTCTTTCCAGGCTCCGCCAATTCCATTCCTCCAGCTTCATTGAAGAAACTAAAATTAAAAAAAAAAAAAACAGAAAACGTTATACTCTCATCATTAGAATTAGGGTTTCATGAATATTAAGTTGATATATAAAAGAAAAGATGTTCATACCCTCTATTTTTGGGGAAGAATACTTCTGGCTTGGGACCATATATGAACTTCTATTCCATCAGCTTACAAATAATGAATTTTCTGTTACAAAAGTGAGAGAGGAAGTAGTTAGAAGCGGATCAATAGATGATATTGACAGAAAATAACAAATAATCAGTTCATAAATAGTTTTATTAGAACTAAGATCGAACTAAAACAATTAAGGTACATGTGAAGAAGAAATATGAGATCTAAGAACTAAAATTACGTATTGAAAGACAAATTGCAAATCGTAATGAAAATTGTGTTGTTTTTCCAAGATCGTATCTATTTATATAATACAGGTCAGTTAAGAATCTTAGGGTTTACTTATTATTTATCTTCCTAAAATTTATAATATCTTCCAAAAATAAGGCGGGGATATGGTAGTTAACATATTTATCTAAAAATATTAAAAGTCAATAATCAAATTCGTTTTTAATAAAAAAGGAAAAATTCGAAGATTTAATTGAAAGATTTTCATTAAGGGCATCTCGGTAATTCCGCGGCTGAGAGTTAACGTGGTGGCTCCATTCACGAAAATTGATTTGCAAATACTAATATGATACATCCAAAAAATTATAGTTACATTTTGCTAGAATGACAAATAATTTAAAATGGAGTGAGTATTAAAAAGGTTAATCCCTTCACAAATATTATAGAAGGGAATATATTATTGAGTTGTGTTCTTGATACAAGAATAAGACCCATATATATGGTTAATATTAACATAATGATAACACCAAATAATGTAGATCTTCCTTATCCCTATAACAATAGGATTTCTCTAAAATATTCTTCGGTTTGGTTTCACGGGCTTCACTTCATAAACGGGCTTTAATGGCCCATAATACTTGGTTCGCCTTGATCACCAAGATATCTCCAATACGCCCCCGCATGACAAAGGTGGACGCGAAATGCAAAATCTGCAGTCACAATGCGGAACACCTATGTCGTGGACAATCATGTCGAGGATGGAAATATAAGTCAATAGGGATGGAACATGCTCGTCTTTGGTCTTGAAAGAAAGGGAATAACAACATCCCGTGAACGCAAACTCTGCAACTTCACAAATAATCGTCCTTGTCGCGGACAGCCCATAAATTGGACTAAGAAAATATGACCTAAAAACATGAACACTCCGATAAAAATCTCTAAACTCATAACCAAACTCCCCGTAATAGGAGAAACTAAATTTTTTTTGAGAAATTCTAAACTTAAGAATCAATCTCAAAACAATAATTAATAACCACGTGAAAGCCATAACCATTAACCAAAACAATCTTCCAACAACTAACTCTCGTAAACCTTTTATAATCAATCAATATAAAAAAAGAGGAAAAACCCCCACTTAATTTTAAAGAAAATCAAAGCTCTAAAGCTATAAAATAGAAACTAATCATTAGTTAATAATAAAAACCAAAACCTAGAGTTTTCAATTAAAACTCTACGTTGGAAGTCCACCCTTCACGTCATCATCATCGTCACTTTCCTCAACGTCTTCAACGCCGCTAAGGATCACCATCTTCACTAACCTAAACTAATGCGGAAGCTTTAATTTAGATCCACGAAGATCGTTTGCTCTAATACCATGACAAATATTACAGAAAGGAATATATTATTAAGTTGTGTTCTTGATACAAGAATAAGACCCATATATAGAGGGTTAACATTAACATAATGATAACACCAAATAATGTAAATCTTCCTTATCTCTATCACAATAGGATTTCTCTAGAATATTCTTCCGTTTGGCTTCACGGACTTCACTTCATAAACGGGCTTCAATGGCCCACAATACTTAGTTCGCCTTGCTCACCAAGATATCTCTAATCTACATAACTGAAAAGGCTTGTGATACTCTCCAGTTGCAGATACGTAGCACCCCAAAAGAGTGCCACATCAGCCGGTTTTTTTTATCTTTCCTCGAGTGAGACCAAAACAACGTCGTTTTCGTGAGCTCTCTTTAGCCTTCTCGTCCAATTTCCTTCAGATGTTCCGTTTCCATGCATGCAAACACGTTGACGGCGACCAATCACCATTTCTCCGCTTCGAGTCACAAGCCCTTTCCGACGGAGGTTTCAAGGAGCATAATGGAGCTCTCCTCCGTCGGAACTCTCTCCACTTTGACCCACGACGGCTGGCCTCTCGGCGTCGGCGTTTGCTTCCCCGTTGACCAGGAAGGCACTCATGTTCTCTGCCTCAATCGCACATTCTCTCCTAACAAGAGGTCTGCTCTTCATGTTCAGGTCATCATTTGCTCATTTCGCTCGATTTCTTCTCGAAAAGGGTTGGTTTTTAGAAAATCATGATTACAAATTGAATTGTCATCGTTATTGCTCTTCTGATCCTATCGTTTTGTTATGTGTTTTACGGAATCAGCTGGAACAATGTTGATTGAGGAAAATTGTGGTCTTATGCCATGGATTTCTATCAAATAAGGTTAGTGTTACACACCGACAATGATATTTGATTGATTTTCGATTTTTGTTTTATGTGTTCTTCTCCATAGGATTTAGGGGCTTGATTTTCTATGGTTATCAAGAGAAAAATTGAAGTTTTTATGCTTGATTTGATTCTCTTTATCTTCTGTTATTGTACAGGTGAAATTAGATCCATCTAATGCCATCGGATACCGACTATGCTCAACTACGTTAGACTCTGCATCACTTGACTTCACATATTCAGGAAGGTAATAAGACATGTACTTTGCTCTTTCATTTCTTCAAACTAAATATCCTTAGTAGCTTTTTTTGGTTTACTAAGTTTCATCTACGCCTGTGATTGAAAAGATTACTAATATCTTATTGTCCGAGGTTTTTCCCAAACTTTATGAAGTATTCTACAACCTTTGGGTTCCCTTTACAACTGTTAGAACAACAAATGTAACTTCAGATCATTCCTTTGTGGCTAAAATCCAATTGCAACTTACTCTTCGTCTACCAACATAATTATAAAATACTAAACAAACTTGCAAACTGAATTCCGCTTTTAGCATCATTCCTTATAGACCAAACCGACCTACTCTGTTTTTTAGGGAATTGTGATCTATTATACTTCAATGCAACCATGGTATACAAAATCAACCACGTCTTTTTTTCTTTTTCGCCACCAAGCTCCATCGGAGCCATAATCTAGCAAACTACTGTAGATGTTTATTTGAAAGAACATGTCGATTGTTATCTAATTGGTCAACAAAGGAATAATGATAGATCGTGATCGTTTGTTTTCTCTTCCTCCTTAAATTTATCACTTTCCCCTTGATTTGAGAACACAAACGGCAGATCGTGATCTTCTACATCAACGACGCTGTGATGGTGGGCGCATACCAGGTCGTAAGAAAACGAAGGTATGCATAAAGGTATATATTCTGGTATATCTTAATCTTCCTATTAATAGTTTGGTATGTTGTGCTAATAGTTTTACGTGACACTGTGCTTAGACAATGCTTATTGGGTTTACTAGACTCAAGCCTTTCCTGAATCCTGAGTGTTGATAATTGTTGGATCTCTCAATTGTATAATATTGGCGTGGAAATTTTTCTTGGGTTGTGTTTGACAGTTTTGTGTTTATTATAATACCAAGTTCTTAGCAGGTGGTGCTCAATGAACTGATTAAGGAGAGACATATCATTTAGATTTGTATTGCCGATGTCATAAGAGTGAATTCGTTCAATGCTCGATAAGATAGGAAGTTGTAAAGCAGTGATGTGGGCTGGCCGGTGACAGAACAAAACGACCGTGACGATGACCAACGATAAAGCAAAACAACAACAACAAGGCTTAAATGATGGTGAAGGAGGTGTCACAGGAGAGAGAAAAAGGTGTTGCAGGAGGAGGGAGAGCCGCTGAAATTTTCAAGCGACTGTTACGATTCAAAACCTACAAACTAATACTCCCTCCGTTTCAAATTAGTTGTCGTTTTGGCAAAATGTATCTGCAAATATTTGGACGTATCTGCAATGCAAAACACGTCCAGATACGTCCAAATATTTGAAGATACATTTGCCAAAACGACAACGAATTTGAAACGGAGGGAATATACACTAATGTTATTACTCTAACAGAGTGCAAACTAAATGGTCAGTATCATATCCCTTAACTCCTTCCTTTCCTTTTATTTCACATTAATCTTTTCACCATTACGAGCAGACACGGATGTGCTTCGGTCTGTGTTATTATATAATGAGTTGGAGGTGATTAGTCTTTATTATTTCATGGTTGCAGAGAAGCTGGCCTCGAGATGAAGCATCTTGGAAACCGAGTTTATTGCATGATGCTTAGAGAAACCGACCCCCTACGGTAAGGTCATCATCATTCATCAACCTTATCAGACGAGATTTCTCTTTGTTCAATTCCCAACACAAGAAAATTCTACCTACCAAAGCCCTCAACACAAGGTAAAAAAAAAAACAGATAAGTTTTTCTCAAACATTTACCACAATTGATAATCCCTTTTTTGTCGGCAGCAAAATATTGGACATGGTTGTTTCCACTGAGTATGTGTTAAAGGATGATGAAAGAGACAATCGATACGATGGTGGTAGTCCAGGGAGATCTCTTAGCCCTGTGTTCCATAGCCGTCCTGATTAATTACAGGAGTCCAACATCTTATGAACAATGCTCCATCACCTTAATCACCAACAACGTGGGAGTCCAGATTATGGTAGACAAAGGAGTCATGCTTATGACCGATATAGAAGGTAAAAGAAAATGGTTTTGGCTTCTCAGTGTTCACTTGGTCTAAGAGCAATGCAGAAACAGAAGCTATTAAGAATGTTTGTGGCATGGTCAAAATGCAAGCTGCCCCTGCACCTGCAACCTTGCCGACAGAAAGGCTGTTGCCCGTCTCCCTGTCTATTTCGGAAGTACAAGAGTAGATTGTTTGGGATGACTTTTAATGTTTTGTGCTCTAAGTTACATGATGCTTTTAATATTAGCAGAAGTAAGTGGAAGCGGAAGTTAAAAAAAAAAAGATGACGATTACCAGAGCCAGCCCTGACCTAAAGCATGTAAAGTATCATGCTCTAGGCGCCAACATATATTAAGGTGTTTAGGGCGCCAAATAGCAAAAGTCTTTGGTAGCGTTATGGTTGTGTTGTTGCTTCGATGTAGAAAGGTCACGAGTTCAAACCCTGGGAATGCCAAAATCGCTTATTTTGTTTTTACAGTGTTTTACATGGGCTATTTTATTTTTTTGCTTTAGGCGCCATACTGGGTCGGGCCGTGACTGGTGAGGATGATGTAAGTTGTTAGTTTTCAAGCACTGATATCACTTTTATTTATTATAATATATGTTAATTTTGTTGGTTATTAGTTACGTTCTTTCGTAGAACCAATAAAATATTTCTTATGGTTTATCCTTTTTAGAATAAATATTCAATGTTAATGTCAATGTTCATTAGCTTTGATCATATGATCCTATACGAGATCTCAATTATATGGCTTCAAGTAAGGTTGGTAACGTTTGTTTAAAAAATATGTTAATCTTTTTGTGTTAATTATTATTACGTCCAACAAAAAACAACAACTTTATTAAAAAAAAACAAGTTTGTAATGTAGATTTAGGGAGAAGGGTTATAATGTGGTTTAAGAATGAGAAGATGCATAAAGAAAGAAAAACAAACTTAAGAATATGAAGTATAAGAAGATGAGAATAAGTTGCATAAAATTCATTTACAACCATTAAAAATATATATTATTCATTTTTTCCTTATCGATCTAACACACAATCTAACATTGATTATAAATTTATATCTATCTTTTTAAAATACACTTACAAATAGAAAAAAAAGTGAAACAATTAAAGCAAATCTAGAATCGAAAGATAACAACACTAATAGATTTTTGTGAGATCTATATAAAGATAAAAACTATTTCAAAAATCTAAACTATTGAATAAATTGATAGGTGGAATGCAAGTAGACAAGAACGTATAGAAAACACGAGTAAAAGAAAAAAAGACGCTGAAAAAGATGATGAGAAATTTGGAGAAGAAAAAGAAAACTCAACATTAAGAAAAAGAAACTGTAAATAAAATGAAAAAAGCAAATAAAACCAGGAAATAAAAAGAAGACGATGAAGGAAGAGAACAAGAAAAAGAGATTATAAAGTTGGATAAGAATAACGGAAAAAAATTGAAAGAATTAGAAGACAAAGTAAAAGTAATAAGAAGATAAAATGAGGTTAGGGTTTATTATGTACGGTTTATATTGATGGGTGTAAGGTTTAATTTTTAAGGCATTTTAAAAAAAAAATTGAATCAGTTTCTTTTGGGGTTATAATGTGGGGTTTGGGTTTAAGGTGTAGGGTTTATATTGATGGGTGTATGGTTTAGTTTTTGGTGCATTTTAAATTTTTGAATTATTATGGAAGTATATAAAAATAAAAAATTTATATCTTTCATTCTAAATTATATTCACAAATAAAAAAAAAACAATTAATGGAAATCCAGAATCAAAAGATAACAACAAAATAGTATTGACTATATAAAGATAAAAATTATTTCATGAATCCTTGAAAATCCAGATTATCGAATGAATTGATAAGTTAAATATAAAACGACGTAGCTAAGAACGAAAATATGAGTACGAGAAAAGAAGACGATGGAAAAGAAGATGGGAAACTTCGAGAGGAAGAAGAAAACTTGAACACGAGGAAAAAGAAATCAAAGAAGAAAAAATGGAATGTGAAGAAGAAAAAAACGAGGAAGAGATAAATAAAATTTATAATAACATGATGTTAGAGAAGCCGATGATAAAGATAGAGAGAGAGAGGGGGAATGAGGAAGCAGAAAAACCGGAAATAGAATGTAAAGAAAATTAGAAAAAAAAAATAGTGAGTTGGAGGATATGAAGACACAAGAAACGATTGAAGAACAAAAATCGGAAGAAGAAGAAGAAGCAAGAAAAAAAGAGATGATGACAACGAATGGAAGAAAAGAAAAAGAAAGGATCACTAGAGAAGAAAAAAAGGAGGAGGAAACAACCATTAAAAACAAAAATAACTAAATAAATTAAATAAAATAAAAGTAAAAGGAAATCCAGAACTAATTTGTAATGTGAGGTTCAAGTGTGCGGTTTATGGAGGAGTTATAATGTGGATTTAGGTTTAGGGTGTAGGTTCTTTAATAAAGGGGAGGAGGGGTTTATAATGTTGGGTTCGGGTTTAGGGTTTATATTGATGGGTGTAGGGTTTAGTTTATGGTGTATTTTTAAAATTTTGAATTATAGTAGAAGTATATCAAAATTAAAAATCACTGATTATAACTTTATATCTACAATTCTAAAATACACTCACAAATAGAAAAAAAAAACTAAAACAATTAATGCAAATCCATAATCAAAAGATAACAACACTAGACTACACAAATTAAATAGACTTTTAAAAGATATAACGCCCCGACCTCCCCTTTCGGTGAGTCACCCACGACCTCTCTCTAGGCCCGCAGGCCTATCTCGGCCCGTGGGCCTCACCCCTGTCCGACAGCCGGTCCGTTATTTTCGAGAGGCTCTAATGATTTGTTTACTATCCCTGCAATCAACACCTGACCTTTCCCCGTGTTTTGGCCTCACTCACACGGTTTCGGAAACCACTTCCCGAAAGGTCACCCATCCTTCAACTACTCCAGCACAAGCACGATTAACTGGAGTTACTTATTGACCTTTGACCGAAAAGGTAAGTGCACTTTGTTGACATAGGTAGCCAAATCAATTCTCTTAAGTCTCTCCTCATTTATAACAAACCGGGATGTTACAAAAGATCTCGTCTATATAAAGATAAAAACTATTTCACAAAACCTTGAAATCTAAACGATCGAAAGAATTGATAAGTGAAATATAAGAAATAGACAAGAAGGAATAAAACACGAGTGGAATAAAAGAAGATGGTGGATAAAAAGATGCGAAAGTTCGAGAAGAAGAAGAAAACTCGAAGAGAAAAAAGAAAACAAAGAAGAAAAAATAAAATGTGAAGGGAAAGAAGACAAATAAGAGATAAATAAAATAAGATGATATTAGAGAAGACGGAGATAATAAAGATAGAGAAAATGGAGAATGAGGAAAATGAAAAAACGGAAAAAAAATGTAAAGGAAATTATAAAATAATAATAATAATAGTAAGTTGGAGAATATAAAGACACAAGAAATGGTTGTAGAACAAAAATTGTAAAAAGAAGAAGCAAAAAACAAAAGATGATGACAACGAATAAAAAAATTGAAGAACAAATAAATGATGGGATGAGTGGAAAAAATTACAAAATTTAACTATTTTTTTTTTGCTTTCACAATTTTTAAGTTCATATCAAATTAACAAAATGTTAAGCTATAACTTCCTTGGAAAATAAAAAACATTACAAAAATATGAAAAGTAATTAAAAAGAAAATGTGTTATTCTAATATTAATTGAATTTGTTAATTAACAAAATCTAGACAATCAAATGAATTGATACGTGAAATACAAAACACTAGTAGAGTACCCGCACGTTTGTGCGGTGTGACGTTGTTGTTTTGTGTAGAAAATTTAAACCCTAAATCCGAACCCGACAAAAAACCCTAATCAAAAAATTTAAAAACCCAAACTTTTTTAATAGGTCTAAACATGAAAATCCGAAATCAAAAAAATCCCGAAAACCCTGACTGAACAAAAAAAATCTGGAAACTTTTTCACCCGGAACCCGACCCCAATACCTAATCAAAATTTTAAAATACTCAATTTTTTAATATATCTAAACCCGAAAACCAGAAATCTAAAAAATCCGGAAAACCCTAAACTGAAAAAAAAAATTGAACCTAACCCGAACAGAAATTTTCAAAGAAACCCGAACATTTCTATATTTCTATAAAATTATGTCTCAGATTTTCACCCAAACCCGAACTTGTCTATAAAAACCCGAAAATCCAAAAAGCATATTCTATTGATTTGGAATTATCGTTAGATTATGTTAAGTTTTTTTTTTGCAGATTTTTAAGAGATAGAAAACGGAAGTTTTCTAAACCATCGGTTTATTTTAAGTTATTATTCTTGTATCCAAACAATTTTTTCCATTTATTCTTCTATCCAAATAGATTTTTCTCTTATTCTTATATCCAAACAACTTTTGTTTCCATTTATTTTCTATCCAAATAGATGTTTCTCTAATTCTTATATCCAAACATTAGAATGTACTTCTCAATTAATAATATAATAAAGATAGGTAAGAAAAAAAAACATGTGTTAGAGAAATGAAAAGGGTTTTGTTCAAAAAAAACTTGAACTAAATTAAATTTCCAAGACAAAACGACAATTTTACAAAACGTGTATACACTTGAAAAACAAAATCGGGGCTGGCCAAGCAGAAATTAGGGTTTATCATACTTGAAATCAATCTGGGCGAAATCGATTTGAGTGAGTAGATGTGTTGAGGGTTCATCGGTTCGTGAACAGAGATCAAAGGGAGTAGTTTTCGGAGCTAAAGATGAGGTAACTTTGGCAATTCTCTTCTTCTTCCTCTATCTTTGATTTCCATGGAAATGTCATCTCTCTCGATTTTGATTTGAATTTAGATTCGTAGTTCATTGGTTAGGTGGTAGAGTTTATGTGTTAGGGTTTATTTGAACCATAAGATTTGTCTCTCCAGCCTTTTTCTTTCTCGATTAAGCAAATTGGATATTTACTTGATATTTGTCTCTGTGATTTTTGGGAGGTGAAAGAGAATTTCTTATGTCGTGAAGCAAGTATCAGATAGGTTTTGTCATGAAGCTAAGTCGATGTTTCATGTTGACATTGGAATAGGGTTTCTCTGTATTGCTATTTCGTTTTTTCATGTTGAAACTGATTTTTTTTTCCTGTATCTTTGTTTTAGCTTCGATTTATATATGTTTGCGGGAGGGTACTGGTCAGCAAAAGATACTTATCTTGGTGGTGAATCATACAGTGGTCATAAATACGTAGCAGATGGATTTTCGTTGAACACTATAATGGGTTTGTTAATTGCGGATTCGTCTGTTGGCATGATAAAGAGGAGCCACATGGATGGCAGAAAGAGGCTCTATTGGAGGCAAAGAGTATCATCGATGAGCAGAAAGAGAAGATTGGCGCTTTGAACAATCAAGTACGTACACTTACTTGTGCTCTTAACCGTGAATCTGGTGATTCACAGGCTGGAATAATGGAGAAATTTAAGGCTTTAAGTGAAGAATGCGAAGGTTTGAAGAGAGAAGTTCTGATCCTAACCGAGAGGAGTAACGTTCTGCGTAATGTTCTTGTTACTTCATCAGTTGCATTTGCTGTCTTCATTAGAGGAATAATGGTAATGCGCTTCTAATCGAAGTCTTAATGTTCACATTTGTAAGACTAATTTATGTTTAATGTTTCTGAGCCTCTATGTTATCGATTGCAAGTTCGTTTGTAAGCTTGTTATGTTCTTCTTTGTAAGATTTGGTTTTTAATGGTATAACTACAACAACTACTACAACAACTATGTTCTTGTTCTTCCCCTGTTTTTACAATTACCGAGCAGATCTCTGTTTTTTTGTTTTGATTTAGTTTGGATTTCTCCAATAAAATCTCTTCATGCGACAAAAATTAAAAACGATGCGATTTTCTTTTTTTTTCAAAACGCAGAGTTTTAAGTTCCGATGATATTTTCACCGGAGCCACGTCATCGATACAGGGAAGGGCTGTTTTGCGGGTGACTTTTAAGGTTGTGGGTTTGACTTGCATTTATTTGAGGTTGGGGTTTATCTTGCAAATTTAATTTAGTTCAGGTTTTTTTTGTACACAACCCAAAAGAAAACAATCGAAACGAAGATGGGAAACTTCGAGAGGAAGAAGAAAACTTGAACACGAGGTAAAAGAAATCAAAGAAGAAAAAATGGAATCTGAAGCATAAAAAAATAAAGAAGAGATAAATAAAAAGTATAATAAGATGATATAAGAGAAGACGAAGATGAGGAAGAAGAAAAATCGGAAATAGAATGTAAAAAAAAAATTAAAAAAAAAAAAGAATAGTGAGTTTGAGGATATGAAGATACAAGAAACGATCGAAGAACAAAAATTGGAAGATGAAGAAGAAGTAGAACAAAATAAGATGATGACAACGAATAAAGAAAGGGAAACTTGGTGGCAAGGTGGGTTTTATGTTTGTAATGAAGTTTTGGGTGAATATAAGTTTTAAATTGCAAAAGAGGTGTATCATTGTTTGGGCCTTGATAATAGTCCTTCAAATTTTGACTTATTTACGGAAAATGCCACTTGATTTATTTAAATAAAATAATTCGAAATTGCAAAATATAAATCACGATTATGCCATTATACCTTTTTCTAAAACAAAAATTTATCTTCTTTTTTTTTCCTTTTCTCTTTCCTAAATTATTTTGTGAGATACTCTATTTATCTCTTATTCATTATAGTAATTGTTTTAGTTCAAATTCTAACTTCTTTAATTATTTTTTATACATTTATCTCTTATTCATTACAGTAATTGTGTCTACTATAATTAAAAAATACTCATTTTTACTGTATTTTAAATTACATCAAACAAATGTTCTATTCAATAACATTTATTTTTCTAATGTCATTATACATTTTCTTTTAACAAAATTTTGTCTCCTTTTTCCCTTTACTCTTTCTTAAATTCTTATATGAGATATTTTTTGTTGAAATTTTCATCTCTTTAATTATCTCTTATTCATTTAATAATTTAATTGATTGAAAAAGTAGCAATTAGCTATATTAGTAATAGTTTCTACTGTAATTGATTTTCAATACTCAATTTTACTGTATTTTAAATTACATCAAACAAATGTTTCATTTAATAATATTTGTTTACTAATGTATTTTATGACTTTTCCATGGATCAATATTTGACTAGGATTTAGTATTTAGTAATAATACGTATACCGTATAATAATATATAAATACACTATTATTTGATGAAATGATATATATATATATGCTTCTGTTAAAGATAACTAAGAAATAAATATCATATACTGGTACGATATATATTGGTGTGTACTTTATATACTAGTGTGTATACTATTTTGTGTACACCATATATTAGTGTGTATACTTTTCAAAACTACATTCCTATGGTGTTAATTTTCAAAAGTATACTTTCTCAATAAGTAAAGGAACTTAAAACCATAAAATCAAAATCCTAAACCTTAAATTTAAACCCTAAACCCTGAAATCTAAACACTATTGAAGGATTAGTGAACCCTAAACCCATATAACACGTAAACTAAATATTTATGGTACACCATATGACACTTACAATATATATTTATTGTACATTATGGATGCGTACCATATAATATAGCGTATATGTACACCATTATTTATTGGAAATGAGATATAAAATCTAGTGTTGAATATAGCTAAGAGTGATATGATTAAATATTTGTACACCATATATTGACGCGTACACCATATATTGGTGTGTACACTATTTTCATGGATTCACCAATCTTTGACTAAAGTCTAGTGTTTAGGGTTTAAGGTTTACAACTTTTTTCATGGATTCATCAGTCCTTGACTAGGGTTTAGTATTTACTAATTAGAGTTTAGGACTCTTCCCCAAGGGTTTACCAATCCTTGACAAGGGTTTAGCAATTAGGGTTTAGCGTTTATGATTTTTTCGCATGGGTTCACCATCCTTGACTAGAGATTACCATTTAGGTTTTAAACTTTCTAATTTTCCCCAATATTACACCTACAGTATATTATTCCACATGGTTTAAGGTTTAGAGTTTCTCATTCTTCCCCAAAGGTTTACCAATCCTTGACTAGGGTTTAGCATTTAGGGTTAGAGTTTATGACTTTTTCCAATGAGTTCACCAATCATTGGCTAGGTTTTACCATTTAGGTTTTAGGGTTTATAATTTTTTCCCATGGACTTATTAATCCGCGACTAGGTTTATAATTTTTACATGGTTCACCAATCCCTAACTAGAATTTATTGTTTACAATATTTTGAATGGGTTCATCAAAACCAACCTAGGTTTTAACGTTTACAATTGTTTATCGTTAAGGGTTTAAGGTTTACAATTGTTTCCATGGGTTCATCAATCTTTGACTAAGGTTTAATATCTACTATTTAGGGTTTAGGATTCTTCCCGAAAGATGTACCAATCCTTGACTAGGGTTTAGCAATTAGAGTTTAGGGTTTATGAATTTTTCCCATGAGTTCACCATCCTTGACTAGGGATTACCATTTAGGTTTTACCTTTTATTATTTTTCCCCTATTTAATTCCCCATGGTTAAGGGTTTAGCGTTTAGGGTTTGAAGTTACAATTGTTTACATGGGTTCATCAACCATTGACTAGGGTATAGTATTTATTATTTTTGGTTTATGATTCTTCACAAAAGATGTACCAATTCTTTACTAGGATCTAGCAATTAGGGTTTAGGGTTTATGACTTTTCCCATGGGTTCACCATCCTTGACTAAGGATTATCATTTAGGTTTTAGCCTTTATTAATTTTCCCCTATATTATTCCATATGGTTTAGGGTTTAGGGTTTAAGGTTTACAATTTATCATGGGTTCATTAATCCTTAACTAGGGTTTAGTATTTACCATTTAGGGTTTAAGATTCTTCCCCAAGGATTTACCAATCCTTAAATAGGGTTTAACATTTAGGGTTTAGGTTTATGACTTATTCCCATGGGTTAACCAATCATTGACTAGTGTTTACCATTTAAGTTTTAGAGTTTATAATTTTTCCCCATAGACTCGCTAATCTGCGACTAGGGTTTATGATTTTTACATGGTTCACCAATACCTGACTAGAGTTTAGTGTTTATGGTTTAGGGTTTAAAGGTTTACAATTTTTTCCATCGATTCATTAATCCTTCCAAGGTTTAGTATTTACTATTTAGGGTTTAGGATTCTTTCCCAAGGATTTAACTAGGGTTTAGTAATCAGGGTTTAGGGTTTATGTATTTTCCCATGGGTTCACCATCTTTGACTAGGGATTACCATTTATGTTTTAAACTTTACAAATTTTCCCAATATTACACCTATGTTGTTCCCCATGGTTTAGGGTTTAGTGTTTATGATTCTTTCTCAATGATTTACCAATCCTTGACTAGGGTTAAGCATTTAAGGTTTATATTTTATGACTTTTTTCTCATGGGTTCACCAATCATTGACTAGGGTTAACCATTGGAAAAATTGGCAAAGTGGACACATTTCAAGTTTTTAATTGGGAAAAGAGGCAACACCAAGTTTATATTGGTCAAAGAGGCAATTCTTGTGGACCCCGCCTGAGAAATAACAAAAGGACCCTTTAGAGAATAAGATTATTTCAACTATGCCATTGAGTGTGGACCCCGCCTAAGAAATAACAAGAGGACCATATTTTAATTCTCTTTTACTTTTGTTTTCATTTATTTTCTAACACTTTTAATATCAATTACTTTTTACTTTATTATTCAACTTTTTCTCTCAAAAATTTATCAATTTTCATTTTTAAGTTTTGAAAACTCTAAATTTTTTAATAACTAAAGATTTTGATTTTGGTTTTGGCTTTTGGATTTTGATTTTTGATTTTGTTGTAGATTTTAGTTTAAAAAAAAATTTAATAGTAACTATTTTAATTTTTGGTTTTCATCTACAATTATTTTTCAAAACGTTTTCATTTTAATCTTATGTGTTTTACATTACTAAATTAATAAATAATATTGTATTAATAAAAAAACATGTTATATAATAAATTTAAGTTGAACAAACTCATTATAGCACATTATTGTAGAGATATTCAGATAAATGGAGATGATTTTTTTTTCTTTTAAATTACTAAAGTAAATTTGTAAAATGTACTAATAAACAAAGATTAGTTTTTATAGAAATAATTATTTCCACAAAATTAGAGAAAAAATCATAAATCATGATAATGTTTTTTATTTTCTCTCATGCTATCACTATTTTTCCCCTTTCATACCATATTTACATTCATATCATAAACTTTAAAAAAAATTATAATTTATATATTTGGGTCTGGGTTTAGTATTTTGGGTGTAGGGTTTAGTATTTATGATTTAGAGTTTAGTATTAAAGGTTTAGAGTTTAGTTTTGATTGTTCAATTAAGTTATAACTCTTAAAAGGATTTATTATTTCAATATTTGAGTTTGAATTTTGGGTTTAGGGTTTAGTATTTAAGGGTTAGGGTTTAGTATTGAAGGTTTAGGGTTTAGTTTTAATGTTTTAGGGTTTAGTTTTGATGGTTTGAATTTAGGGTTTAGGGTTTAGTATTTAGTTTGAATGGTTTGGGTTTAGTTTTGATGGTTTGAATTTATGGTTTAGTATTTCGTTTTTATGGTTTAGGGTTTAGTTTTTATGGTTTGAATTTTGGGTTTCGTATTTAGATGGTTTGCATAAAGTTATAACTCTAAGAAGGGTTTAAAATTTTAATATTTGGGTTTGAATTTAGAATTTAGATTTAGTATATAAGGTTTAGGGTTGATGGTTTCAGGGGAATTTTATGTTTATGGTATGAGATGGAAAAAAACTAGTGACTGACTAAGAGTAATTAAATAACATTTTGGTTGTATATGTGAGAATTGCCCACAACAATAAGACATTTTTATATGTGGAGAAGAGAATTATAAACTTTTGAGAAGTGTCTTGTTTTTTAGTATTTAGGATGTAGGGTTTAGTATTTATGATTTAGGGTTTTTAGTAAAGGTTTAGGGTTAAGTATTTAGGGTTTGGTGTTTAGTTTAGATGATTTAATTAAGTTATAACTTTAAAAAGAGTTTAAAATTTAAATATTTGGGTTTGAGTTTATAATTTAGGGTTGAGGATTTAGTATGTACGGATTATGATTTAGTATGTAGGTTTAGGGTTAGTTCTGATGGTCTCAAGTGAATTTTATGTGTTATGGTATGAGATGGGTAAAAAACTAATGATGTTATGAGAGTAATGAAAAAACATTTTGGTGGTATATGAGAGAATTGCCAACAAAAATATGACCGGCGGACTGGTGTACGGTGCTAAAACGCGTACACCACGGACTGGTGTACGGGAACAA
The DNA here is from genome assembly GCA_902728155.2 of Microthlaspi erraticum. Classification (NCBI taxonomy): domain Eukaryota; kingdom Viridiplantae; phylum Streptophyta; class Magnoliopsida; order Brassicales; family Brassicaceae; genus Microthlaspi; species Microthlaspi erraticum. The sequence goes on along the minus strand of CACVBM020001200.1, from coordinate 46,648 downwards.
AACGCGTACACTACGGATTGGTGTACGGGCCAAAACGTGTACACCACTGCCTTGTGAACATACGAGAACAAAATGCGTACACTGCAGACTGGCGTACGGTGCCAAAACGCGTACACCAACATAACGCGCAGAAAAAAGACTAGTGTACAGGATCAAAGCGCGTACACCACTCATGGTGTACGGTATCAAAACGCGTACACCAAGTTTACCCCACGGTAGGGTTTTAGGGTTAAGAATTCAAGTTTAGAGTACATATTACAATTTTAGGGTTTTATGTTCATGGCTGAAAACTAAATTAAATATGATTTTTTTTGTATTACACTAATATGTTAGGGTTTATATATATTATGGTTATTTTTTAAAATTTCAAGTTTAGGGTTTTAGGTTTTAGGGTTAAGAGTTCAATTTTAGAGTTTGAGATTACAATTTTAAGGTTTATGTCATGGTTAGGATTTAGGTTATGGGGTTTAGGGTTTAGCTTTTGGGGTCATTGTTAGATTTTAAGATTTAGAGTTCATATTTTTGGTTTAAAGCTCTTTTACTCAATGAAAAAAATGTAGTTTTGAAAATAAACACCACAGAGGTGTAGTTTTGAAAACTGACATCTAAAAAAGTGTAATTTTGAAATTTTCCCATTTAGAGTTCTTAAAATCCTATTTAGGGTTTAGGGTTTAGGATATAATTGTGAGGTATTAGGGTTTAAGTTCTTTGAATTAACTTGGTAACAAAGTCTAAGATTTAAGAAAATATGTGAACTGAAATGTAAGAACATCATAACAGTTTTTAATAGTTTTTTTTCTCTAAATATACCTAAAACTAAAATAAATGTTATTCATTTTTTTTAATACACTAGCATGTTAGGGTTTAGATATTATCGTTAAATTTTTAAAAATCAAGTTTATGGTTTTAGGATTAAGAATTCAAGTTTAAAATTCGAGATGATAATTTGGGGTTTATGTTGATAGTTTAAGATCTATGTATATTATTTATGTTTATAACAAAATAAATGAAAATGTTCAAAAAAAATATTTTTTTAATATGTATATCGTAATATGATACGCATGTTTTAATTAGATATATGAATCAAATTTTTTTTAAAAAAGAAGTAAATTTACTAAAAGTAAGAAAGGGAATATTATTATTTACATTGTTTGTTTGATTTTGTTTCTTATTATATCACAAATGACATATTTTTCCATATTATTATGTTTCTATTATGTGAACCACAAATTTTGATGACATGGCAAAAATAATTTTCTTTATATCTACTTTTTCAACACTTTCTCTCTCCAACGAAAATAAAGTTTAGAAAAGTGGACCCATTCTCTCTCCTTTCAACTCTCTATCTCTCTCATAGACACAAGGTTAGTTTTGTATTTAAAAAATTTTCTCTCTCCAATTTGCCTCTTTTCCCAATATCAAACATGGTGTTGCCTCTTTTCACAATAAAAACTTAAAAACTGCCTACTTTCAAAATTAACCCTTAACCATTTAAGTTTTAAAGTTTTATAAGTTTCCCCCATAGACTCACCAATCCGCAACTAGGATTTATGATGTTTACAAAGTTCACCAATCCGTGACTAGAATTTAGTGTTTTTGATTTAGTATTGACAATATTTTGCATGGATTCATCAAACCTTGACTAGAGTTTAACATTTAGTATTTAGAGTTTAAGGTTTCATGTTGATGAGTAATTAGTTTATAAACCGAAGTGTTTCTCTTTTGCGGATTTTTGGTGTTGGACTTAAATAAAAAATGTTATCGGTGTCCATTTTAAGAAATTATGTATTGAAAGAAGAAAATTTGATTTTTAGTGTTATATATGGAAATTAGCCAAAAACAAATCTAAAGTTTTAAAACTTAAACCTAAATATAATCTCTAAACTTCAGATCATAAAAATTGTAAAAACTTTAATGTAGTGTACACTACTGATGCGTACACCGTAAACTAGATTGTAAGTAGCACAATATTTGTAAAGAAATTATATATAGATTTACAATAGGGTTAAAAATAGCTAAGAGTGCTAAAATCATATATATGTACCCTATATATTAGCGCATACACCATATATTGTCATGTACACTATTTGTGCGTACACCGTATATTGTGTATCCTATCGTTTGTATACCGTATTTTACACACCGTTACAATGTACACCATTACGATCATATATTGGTACACTATATTTTGTCGCATACACTATTTTTGCGTACACCATATATTGTTGTATACACTATTTTTGCGTACCCCATATATTGTGTATACTATCGTTTGTACATCATATTATATGCACCATTACAGTGTACACTATTTCGATCATACATTAATACATTATATATTGATGCATACACCATTATGATCATATATTAGTACACTATATATTGGTGCGTACACCATAAATTATCGTGTACACTAATTTTGTAAATTATTACAATTTAAATACAAAGATGTTTAGTTTTTAGGTTTAGATTTAAATATGAGGATGTTTAGTTTTATCATGGTTTATGGTTTAAAGTTTAAATTTAGAATTGACTTATCTCCTAGTTTTAAAGGTTTAAAGTTTAGTTCGTTAGGTTTGGTTTGGTTATTAAACATTTTAGACTAACCTTTAGGGTTTATAATATTTTTTTGTCTTAAGATTTATGTTTTAGTTGTAAAATTTATTTATTTTTATGATTTGATACATATGAGGATGATTAGTGATAGCGCATTTTAATAGCACATGATATTACATATTTATTTTACACTAATATGGTATATGTACAATTTTACTGATATTTTTACGGTTTTGAGAAAAATGACATTGTACACTATATATTATATTATGGTGTATATATATTGTGAATGAGTGGTCTAAATATACTGTTTACTAGTTGACATTAAGTTTAACAATTGTCCGTTTTAAAAAATTCAAAATTCAATATGTAAAGAAAAAAAATATATATATCATCATATAATTTAAATTTTACATTGATATATTTGAATTACAAATTTGAGGGAGAATGTTTTTTTGAAAAAGTAGGAAAGAGAAAAAGTATTCATTTATTTATTTATTTTTATCTCTCACTCTATCTCTCTCCAACTCAGCCAACTCATTTTTACACTTTTCTCTACTCCTCTAAAGTGAATAGTTTCTCTCTCTAACAGTTGAAATCTTGAGTCACACCCTCTCTAAGACTCATGGACTAAAGTGTCCACCCAAACCCACCAAAACTTTCTCTTTCCTAGTTTCCTAATAAAAACTTATACTCACCTCTTTCTCATATTTGGAACTTGAAACTACCTAGTATGCAAAGTATCCTTGGTGGTTAGGTGAGTTTTATGTTTGTAATGAAGTTTTGGGTGAATGTAAGTTTTAAATTGCAAAAGAGGTGGATCACTGTTTGGACCTTGATAATAGTCCTTCAAATTTTGATTTATTTACGGAAAATGCCACTTGATTTATTTAAATAAAATAATTCGAAATTGCAAAATATAAATCACGATTATGCCATTATACCTTTTTCTAAAACAAAAATTTATCTTCTTTTTTTTCCTTTTTTCTTTCCTAAATTGTTTTGTGAGATACTCAATTTATCTCTTATTCATTATAGTAATTGTTTTAGTTCAAATTCTCACTTCTTTAATTATTTTTTATACATTTATCTCTTATTCATTACAGTAATTGTTTCTACTATAATTAAAAAATACTCATTTTTACTGTATTTTAAATTACCTCAAACAAATGTTCTATTCAATAACATTTATTTTTCTAATGTCATTATACATTTTCTTTTAACAAAAATTTGTCTCCTTTTTCCCTTTACTCTTTCTTAAATTCTTATATGAGATATTTTTTGTTGAAATTTTCATCTCTTTAATTACCTCTTATTCATTTAATAATTTAATTGATTGAAAAAGTAGCAATTTAGCTATATTAGTAATAGTTTCTATTGTAATTGATTTTCAATACTCATTTTTACTGTATTTTAAATTACATCAAACAAATGTTTCATTTAATAATATTTGTTTACTAATGTATTTTATGACTTTTCCATGGATCAATATTTGACTAGGATTTAGCATTTAGTAATAATACATATACCGTATAATAATATATAAATACACTATTATTTGATTGATGAAATGATATATATATGCTTCTATTAAAGATAACTAAGAAATAAATATCATATACTGGTACAATATATATTGGTGTGTACTTTATATACTAGTGTGTATTGTACACTATATATTATATTATGGTGTACATATATTGTGAATGGGTGGTCTAAATACACTGTGTACTAGTTGACATTAAGTTTATACAAATTGTGTTAAAATTGTCTGTTTTAAAAAATTCAAAATTCAATATGTAAAGGAAAAAAAAATCAATAATTTTTTGATACATATATCATCATATAATTTAAATTTTATATTGATATATTTGAATTACAAATTTGAGGGATAATGTTTTTTTGAAAAAGTAAGAACGAGAAAAAGTATTCAATTTTTTATTTATTTTTATCTCTCACTCTATCTCTCTCCAACTCAGCAAGCTCATTTTCACACTCTTCTCTACTCTGACAGGTGCGTGGAAAGTGAATAATTTCTCTCTCTAACAGTTGAAATCATGAGTCACACCTTCTCTAAGACTCATGGACTAAAGTGTCCACCCAAACCCACGAAAACTTTCTCTTTCCTAGATTCCTAATAAAAACTTATACTTACCTCTTTCTCATATTTGGAACTTGAAACTACCTAGTATGCAAAGTATCCTTCGTGGCAAGGTGGGTTTTATGTTTGTAATGAAGTTTTAGGTGAATGTAAGTTTTAAATTGCAAAAGAGGTGGATCACTGTTTGGGCCTTGATAATAGTCCTTCAAATTTTGACTTATTTACGGAAAATGCCACTTGATTTATTTAAATAAAATAATTCGAAATTGCAAAATATAAATCACGATTATGCCATTATACCTTTTTCTAAAACAAAAAATTATCTTCTTTTTTTTTTCCTTTTCTCTTTCCTAAATTGTTTTGTGAGATACTCCATTTATCTCTTATTCATTATAGTAATTGTTTTAGTTCAAACTCTCACTTCTTTAATTATTTTTTATACATTTATCTCTTATTCATTACAGTAATTGTTTTTACTATAATTAAAAAATACTCATTTTTACTGTATTTTAAATTACATCAAACAAATGTTTTATTCAATAACATTTATTTTTCTAATGTCATTATACATTTTCTTTTAACAAAAATTTGTCTCCTTTTTCCCTTTACTCTTTCTTAAATTCTTATATGATATATTTTCTGTTGAAATTTTCATCTCTTTAATTATCTCTTATTCATTTAATAATTTAATTGATTGAAAAAGTAGCAATTTAGCTATATTAGTAATAGTTTCTATTGTAATTGATTTTCAATACTCATTTTTACTGTTGTTTAAATTACATCAAACAAATGTTTCATTTAATAATATTTGTTTACTAATGTATTTTATGACTTTTCCATGGATCAATATTTGACTAGGATTTAGCAATTAATAATAATACATATACCGTATAATAATATATAAATACACTATTATTTGATGAAATGATATATATATATATGCTTCTGTTAAAGATAACTAAGAAATAAATATCATATACTGGTACAATATATATTAGTGTGTACTTTATATACTAGTGTGTATTGTACACTATATATTATATTATGGTGTACATATTATTGTGAATGGGTGGTCTAAATACATTGTTTACTAGTTGACATTAAGTTTATACAAATTGTGTTAAAATTGTCCGTTTTAAAAAATTCAAAATTCAATATGTAAAGGAAAAAAAAATCAATAATTTTTTGATACATATATCATCATATAATTTAAATTTTACATTGATATATTTGAATTACAAATTTGAGGGAGAATGTTTTCTTTAAAAAGTAAGAAAGAGAAAAAGTATTCAATTTTTTATTTATTTTTATCTCTCACTCTATCTCTCTCCAACTCAGCCAGCTCATTTTCACACTCTTCTCTACTCTGACAGGTGCGTTGAAAGTGAATAGTTTCTCTCTCTAACAGTTAAAATCTTGAGTCATACCCTCTCTAAGACTCATGGACTAAAGTGTCCATCCAAACCCACGAAAACTTTCTCTTTCCTAGTTTCCTAATAAAAATTTATACTCACCTCTTTCTTATATTTGGAACTTGAAACTACCTAGTATGCAAAATATCCCAGAAAGAAATGGTAGAAAAAAAGAAGAAGATAGAATCCCTAGAGAAGAATAAAAGGGATAAGAAAACAACCACTTAAAAAAACTTTTATAAATAAAATAAAAATAAAATCAAATCAAGAACTAATTTGTAATGTGAGGTTTAGATGTGTGATTTAGGGGGAATTATAATGTGGATTTGGGTTTAGGGTGTAGGTTCTTTAATTAGGAGGAGGGTTTATATTGTGGGGTTTGGGTTTAGGGTTTATATTGATGGGTGTAGGGTTTAGTTTCTGGTGCATTTTTAAAAATTTGAATTATTATAGAAGTATATCAAAATTAAAAATCACTGATTATAAATTTATATCTACCATTCTAAAATACACTCACAAATAGAAAAAATAAAAAAATTAAAGCAAATCATTCTCAAAAGATAACAACACAAATTAAATAGATTTTTAAAAGATCTCGACTATATAAAGATAAAAACTATTTCACGAATCCTTGAAAATCTAAACTATCAAATGAATTGATAAGTGAAATATAAGACGTAGACAAGAAGGAATAAAACACGAGTAGAATAAAAGAAGACGGTGGATAAGAAGATGAGAATCTTCGAGAAGAAGAAGAAAACAAAGAAGAGGAAAAAAAACAAAGAAGAAAAAATGAAATGTGAAGAGAAAGAAGACAAATAAGAGATAAATAAAAACTAGAATAAGATGATGTTAGAGAAGACGAAGATAACAAAGATAGAGAGAAGGGGGAATGACGAAGAAGATAAACCGGAAAAAGAATGTAAAGAAAATTAGAAAGAAAAAGAAGAATAGTAAGTTGGAGGATATGAAGACACAAGAAAGGATTGAAGAACAAAAATTGGAAAAAGAAGAAGCAAAAAAAAATGATGACAAAGAATAAAAAAATGGAAGAAAAAAGAAAAGATGGGATCACTGAAAAAAATAAGAGGGAGAAGAAAACAATCATTACAAAATTTAACTAATTTTTTTGTGCTTTCACAATTTATAAGTTCATATCAAATTAACAAAATGTTAAGCTATTACTTCCTTGGAAAATAAACACATTACAAAAATATGAAAAGTAATTAAAAAGAAAATGCATTAATCTAATATTAATTGAATTTGTGAATTAACAAAATCTAGACTATCGAATGAATTGATAAGTGAAATACAAAACGTAGACAAGAACGAAAAATATGAGTAAGAGAAAAGAAGATGGGAAATTTCGAGAGGAAGAAGAAAACTTGAACACGAGGAAAAAGAAATCAAAGAAGAAAAAATGGAATGTGAAGAAAAAAAGACAAAGAAGAGATAAATAAAAAATAATAGATGATGTGAGAAGACGAAGATGATAAAGATAGAGAGAGAGAGAGGGAATGAGGAAGAAGAAAAATCGGAAATAGAATGTAAAGAAAATTAGAAAGAAAAAGAAGAATAGTGAGTTGGAGGATATGAAGAGACAAAAACGATTGAAGAACAAAAATTGGAAGATGAAGAAGAAGCAGAAAAAAGAAGATGATGACAACGAATAAAAAATAGAAGAAAAAAAAGAAGATAGATCACTAGAGAAGAATAAAAGGGATAAGAAAACAACAATTACAAAAAAATTATAAATAAAATAAAAATAAAAGCAAATCAAGAACTAATTTGTAATGTGAGATTCATGTGTGCGTTCAGGGGAGTTATAATGTGGATTTGGGTTTAGGGTGTAGGTTCTTTAATTAGGGGAGGGGTTTATAATGTGGGGTTTGGGTTTAGGTTTAGGGTTTATATTGATGGGTGTAGGGTTTAGTTTCTGTGCATTTTAAAAATTGAATTATAATAGAAGTATATCAAAATTAAAAATCACTGATTATAAATTTATATCTACCATTCTAAAATACACTCACAAATTAAAACAATTAAAGCAAACCCATAATCAAAAATAACAACACAAATTAAATTAAATAGATTTTTAAAAAATCTTGACTATATAAATATAAAAACTTTTCACGAATCCTTGAAAATCTAAACTATCGAATGAATTGATAAGTGAAATATAAGACAAAGACAAGAAGGATAAAAATACGAGTAGAATAAAAGAAGACGGTGGATAAGAAGATGATAAACTTCGAGAAGAAAAAGAAAACTCGAAGAGAAAAAAGAAAACTAAGAAGAAAAAAAATGTGAAGGGAAAGACAAATAAGAGATAAATAAAAACTAGAATAAGATGATGTCGAAAAAGACGGAAATGATAAAGATAGAGAAGGGAAAATGAGGAAGAATATAAACCAAAAAATAATGTAAAAAAAATTAGAAAGAAAAAAAAGAATAGTAAGTTGGAGGATATGAAGATACAAGAAATGATTGAAGAACAAAAATTGGAAAAAGAAGAAGTAAAAAAAAGATGATGACAACGAATAAAAAAAGATGCGATCACTGAAAAAAAATAAGAGGGAGAAGAAAATAATTATTACAAAATTTAATTAATTTTTTTGTGCTTTCACAATTTTATAAGTTCATATCAAATTAACAAAATATTAAACTATTACTTCTTTGAAAAATAAATATATTACAAAAATATTAAAAGTAATTAAAAATAAAATGCGTTAATTTAATATTTATTGAAAGGATTAGAGTTTTGAAACATTTATTGTCCGCGTGGACCCAGACCAACCACCTAATAATAATATATATAAAAATGTTTAAAATATAGAAAAATAGGATTTAAATTTCCGAATACCGATTTTTAAAAGATTCTTAATTATGACTCGACCACCCGATTGCCGATTTTTTTAAGACAGGCAGATATATGTAAGTGTATAACATTGGTCGAGACTAAATTAAAATAGTAAAACGATTCTCGATATTCTAGATCACTACATTTTACCGGGTTTTATGGTCTTCTTTATTTTAAGGATAATATAAACATATAAAACTCGTCACAACTTCACTGGGACCCCAAAAAAAAATGAAAAAAAAAAAGACAAATAGATTCTGAATACAACAAAACAGATTCTGAATACGACAAAAACAACGACAACTTATCTCAGATTCAATAATAGAAATAGACTCGTGAACCACCAAATAAAACTAAAAATGTCTAAATCAATTTAACGAAATATCGGGATACGCTGCGACGCGCCTAGACAAGAAACCCGTACACCCATCCTTAGGCGATATGGTGGGGCAGTATATGATCTCATTACAGCCGTCCGATGGAAGCCTCTTGAATTCCAACAGCGTCGAGAACATAGCGATAAAGAGCACGAGCTGGTTCAGGGCGTAACGTTGGCCCACGCACTGGTGCGGGCCCCACCCAAACGCCAAAAAATTGCGTTTGTACACCTGATCCTCTTTTCTTGTCTCGCTAAACCGGTCAGGATCAAACCGGTCCGGTTCTGTAAACCCTTGGAACGAAGAGTCAAAGACCGAGGGAAAGATGATAGTACCTTTCGGGACAGTGTACGATTTCGTGAGTGGGAAATCTACAGCAGCAACGTGTGGGACCATCGACGCCGGAGGACGGAATCTAACGACCTCACGCGCCACGGATACCGTATACTTCATCTCCGCCAGCTGATCAACGGTGATCAACGTGTTGGACTCAGGCGGCCAGATCCTGCCGACTTCTTCTCTCACTTTTCTCAGCACCGCCGGCTCCGAATCAAGCATCGCCACCGCCCACAGAAGCGAAGACGTGGACGCGTCTTGAGCGGCGAAGAGAAAATCGAAGAGGAAACCGCCGATCTCTTCATCTCTGGAATGCGGCGGCGGAGGATTCCCGGATTCGATCTCCGCGACGATCGGCTGCATCCAGAAATCGATCAGGCATGTCGGCTCTTCCCCTGCCGCCATCCTCGCTTTTGATTTTCCGGCGCAGTCGGCGAGTATACTAGCCAGCCTCTTCACCGCCAAGCGAGCCTCGTAGAAGGCGAAGCCCGGGAGGTCAATCGGAAGCGTCATTGTGCCGACGTTGAAGATATTGTAATCCGTACGGAACCTGTCTCTAGCTTCCTTGTCGAGGTAAGGTCCAACGAAAACCGTCTGGGAAGTCTCGAGGTTGAGATCACGGACGAGATTTCGCAGCGACACTGGACCGGGAAGAGTTTCCTCCCAGAGGCGGAGATGACGAAGGATATTAACTTGCATGAGAGCAGAGTAGGTGGAGAGTGCTTTGTGTGTAAAATTCGGAGCAATCTGGCGGCGAACGGACTTGTGATCGTCGCCAAACATGTAGATGAAGTTGTGATCACCGAAGAGCTTCTTGCCGAAAGGATGTCCGACGAAGTGGAAGGCATCGGGACGAACGTTGGTGAAGATCTGATGAGAGAGCTCAGTATCTCTGATGTAGACGATGAATTTGCCGACGAGGTAGTTGGCGGAGAGGCCAGGGGAGATTCCGGCCATATCGGATTGTTTGTACCAGAAGGAAGTAGGATCACGGATGACTGAAATGGCGTTTCCGATGATCGGAAGGACCAAGTGAGGGCCAGGGATGTTACCTTTCTTGCGAAGGTATGAGATCTGCTCCAGGAGAAAGAAGAGAAGTAATGATGTGACTAGTATGTATGGTGTTAGAGAGGCCAACACGGAGACTGAGACTGAGAAAATCATCCTTTCTTTTCTCTTTTTGTTTTTCTGGTACGATTCAGGGGAGACTCAAAAGCTCAGATATATACACAAATTTGTACAAAATAATATAATTTGGAAACAAGGGCGCATGCAAATTAAGTTCCATTAACACGTGTGGGGGAACCGCACCTACCGGCCGTCTGTCTTCACTCTTCAGTCCCACCATACAGAAACTAATATTTATTTGCAGTTTCTATGTGCGACCTGTCTGACTCTCTTTGTATAGCCTTTATTTTATTTGGGCAAGTATGTTATATAAATATATTCATATGACAAACCAAAAAAAAAAAAAAAAAGGGCAGGGTCGACCCTGGACTACACTAACTTTAGGCATCAAGATTAGTTTAAAACTATTGGCTTCTTCCCAAGTTCCTATTATTGAAACCCCCTTATTCATTATTTTTTTCGGTTTTTCCTATTTTTATTTGGGTGAATTAGCTCTTTAACCATATTGAGGATTGAAATGAAGAATATAGCCATTACAAAATCAATATAGAGTGACTAACCAAAACCAAATTTTCTGGTCAAGATTACCCTTGAAGCTATAGTCTATTTTACATAGATAAAAACAGAATAGTATTGGTTAATCCAAGAATTACAGTACATGTTTCTCAATTGAAATCGAAACATTGTTCTCCAAAATAATAGTTACATAAATTGCTTTTCTGGTATAACAACAATTATCTCAATCTCCATTCAATATGCTCTTTTGGATCATATTTCTTCTTAACCCACAATAATTCTCTACCAAAGAGAGAAATTCATGATCTTAACCTCTCAATCATAGTACTACACATAACAATATCTCTTTGTGACATTTCGTCGAACATTTTGTGGGTCTCAGTAATTATGCCACAAAAAGAATTTGGTCAAGTCCCCAACAGATTTCGTGATGAACATAAACGCTTAAGAATTGATAACATACAATTTTTGGAAGAAAAATAAATAGAATGGAGATTGAAGATGATAGACTGAGAAGAAGAAGTAGAGAGCGTAGCTGATGACAATATAGCAAAAGACATGAAAATGGTTTAGGGAAGAAAACAGAGTTTATGAAAAACATCGAAGATGCTCTTTCTGAAATGAGGGGTTCAAGATTGGAAGAGGTGTAACAGAATCAAATCTGATATAACTTACAGCGATTGATCTCACGTTTGTTGAGAATTGAGAAATCAATTGTTCGAATTTCAGAAGAGGAAGAAGAAGAAGAGAAGGATAATTTAGTCATTAATACATATTATACAAAGAATACTCTAGCCACACATTAATATGGCTATTTGGTGAATTTTACTTTTTTTTATGGTTATCTGTTACAATTTCCCTTTTTATTTCTCCTCATTTTTACATGGGCATATTTATAAAAAAATAATACTTAAATTTTAAAATTAAATAAAAACTAGGATCAGGGCCACATTTTAATTGATTGGCTTTTAGGCAGCCATAGGCCACCACACTAGCTCACCCGCATTCTCCTTTGTTCAATGTATTATTGTTTAGATCTTTAAGACTTTAACCAAAAAAAAAATGTATGATTGTTTTATTGTTTTGGGGTTAAATATCTTCAATGTGTGTTGGTGAAAGAAGAGCACTTCAATCACGGAAGAGATTCCTTAGATTCCTTTTCTACATCATTTCTCAACAATCTTAATACTCCGTCTGCGACATTCACATTTTCTTTCTTTCTATTTTTTTTTTTTCATTTTTGTAAAAAGCGCTAAACTACACATGCACATTTTAAAGCCCACGTCTTAAACAAGTCCCGTGATACTTTTAAGGCTAACGTGCTTGTCTTCTAGTTTATTTTTATCTCAAAATTACTTTTAAAGATTTTTCCAAATTTCGCCAAGTATATTTTTTTCCAATAAATTTTTAATGTTTTTTTAGCTAAGCACTGTTTATAGTGGCACATCACGTCCCAACGCCAGGCCTGTTTACTAAGGTCCAAATGATAATAGCAAAATATACAATGCGAAATAAGTTTGATAAGGTCAAAGGAAACAAGAGAAATAAGCACGGTAGTGCGTGAAAGAGAGAGCTTGAAAAAGATGCTAAAGTTTTGTTATTTCCTTTCTTAATAGCTCCGATTACATCATTTCAACTTATAAAATAGTAAGAAATCGATCTTATCCTCTAGTGGCAGCTGTCATCATATGCACATGATTTGAAGGACATCCATTGGTTAAGCTGTATTTGTTGAGCTGGTTTTGCCGTATGAAGAACACATATTTCGTATGTTCTTTGATGTGTGATTAAATTATTCACAAGAGAAGGACCAATGGCTTTTTTATATAGCCACACCATTCCAACGTATCATTCCAACGTTATACGCAATAAAGGAGATAGCTCATAATTACAAAAGAGTAATGTTACAGTTAGCGGGTTACGCACGGGTTGTGATAATTATATTGTTTTTCCGCAAATTAATATTGTTTTAAAGATATTACGCACATATTATTTGAAAATAATTAGAGTTAGACAAAAAATTTGTACCATCTCGTCCCATTTCGTTTATTTTCATCATGTACGTTCTTTCCCGTCCGTTCGTCCTATATGTCATGTCTCATTCAGTCTCATCTTATCCCATTATAATTCTTTCCATTTTGTTTATTCTCGTCTCGTTCCCTAAATATAATTAGAGGTAGACATAATTTTATCTCATTTCGCTCCTTTTCATCTTGTCATGTTCTTTCCCATACCGTTCGTTCTGTCTGTCACATCAAGTCCCATCATATCTTATTATGTTCTTTTCCATTTTGTCTTATCTCTGTCTTGTCTCTAAATATAATTAGTGGTAGGCAAAATTCTCGTCCCGTCCCTTCCCGTCCCATTGTCCTTTTTCATCTCGTTCCGTCCAATCCCGTCACATTTCATTTTTCATTTTGTCGTATCCAACATTTCTTTCTTATCTTTTCTCATTATGTTTTTTTTTTTTTTTTTCCGTCCACCCCTAAATATAATTAGAGGTAGGCAAAATTTTTGTCTTGTACTATTATGTTCATTTAGATTTCGTCTCGTCACTTAATATCATAAGAAGTAAACAAAATTCCCCTCTTCTTTGATTCTATTTTTTTTCGTCTCGTCATATTTAATTTCGTCTCTTTTCTTCCCAAAATGCTATAAAAAAAACAGTGTTGTTTGTATAATATATATATTTTTTATTGTTATTATTAAATAGTTTTTTAAGATCTATACATAATATTTCTTTTATTTTATAAATCAGACTTTTCAAATTCTTGCAAAAACTATTGTATTATTTAATGATTATATTAATGAATGATCATAAAGAATTAAAATATAAGAAGAGAAAATATAATAAATTAAATTAAGAAATACAATGCTGATGTGGCAATTTCGAGAATTTAAAAGCACCCTTCTTTACTGACGTGGCACCACCAGTATAGAATCACATGAACTTTATATATATATATATATATTCTTTTCTCAATATGACTTAATTTCTTTAAGTTACAAAATCAATAGTATTGACTATGCACTTAATTGTCTCATGAGATTAATTAGAGAAGATATTTTTGTTGACTTAATCAACATTAAAATTCAGCAAGAATTTCTGGTAAAAAAGAATAATATTTAGGACTTGGCCCGACTACCAATCCCGAGGCCTGAAACACAAGTTCAGCCCGGGTTTCTCTTTTCTCCAATACACTTAAATATACACAAGTTTTTAAACCTTGTTTTAAATTCTCCACTTTATATACAAGAGGATTTCAGCTCAAACTTCCAATGTGGTATATTTCATAAATATTACATTTTATGCTATACAAGCAACCTACTTGGACCTCCATTTCTCATTCAAACTAACTTCATTTTGACATATCAAAAATGAGTTCCAACACGTCGTAGAACTCTATTTTGTTAAGAGGAAGGGAAATCTTAGGGATCATAATTCTGTCTTGGCAAAATGACTTAACTCGAAAGCCTAATGTTGATTTTAACATCAGAAGCCAAACACTTTTTCTACATTAATTTTAGCGAATCATCATATTTGATTATGTAACATCCTGATAAATAAGAAGAGGCTTAAGAGAATCGATTTGATTACCTATTTCAATAAAATGCATTTACCTTTTCGGTCAAACGTCCATAAGTAACTTCAGATTTAAGCGTGATTGGGCTGGAATTGTGAAAGAATGGGTGACTTTCCGGGAAGTGATTTCTGAAACCGTGTGAGTGAGGCCAAAACACGGGGAAAGGTCATGTGTTGATTGTAGAGATAGTAAACAAGTCATTATAGAATCTCAAAAATAGTGCACCGGCCGTCGGATAGGGTTGACTCATCGGGATGGGCGATCGAGGCGTTATAATTTAGTATCAGAGCCAAACCCAGACGAGAGTGTGGAGTCAAATGAAGTGGCTTTGACTCACACCGTCAGGGGTGATGATCCAGGTGTGCAACGAGGACGTTGCGCGCAGCGAGTGGGGGTGAATTGTAACATCATAGTTTGTGATAAATGAGGAGAGACTTAAGAGAATTTCTTTGGCTACCTATTTCAACAAAGTGCACTTACTTTTTCAGTCAAATGTCCATAAGAAACTCCAGAGTTAAGAATGCTTGGGTTGGAGTAGTGGAAGGATGGGTGACTTTCCGGTAAATGATTTCCGAAACCGTGTGAATGAGGACAAAAGACGGGGAAAGATTGGGTGTTGATTGCAGGGATAGTAAACAAGTTATTAGAGCCTCTAAAAAATAGCACACGGGCAGTCGGACAGGGGTGAGGCCCACAGACCGAGAGAGGATGTGTGTGACTCATCGGAATGGGCGGTCGAGACGTTATAGATTAAATCGTAAAAATAATGCAAATAAAACATTTAAAAGATGAAAACAATTATAATATAATTATATATGCAGTAGATAGAATTATTATAATAAATTTTTCTATCTAAAAACATTATAATTACAACATATTGAACAAAATATAGCATTGAATATTTGTCCATTATACGTTTGCAATATTTTTCTTAATGTTTGCTTTAAGATAAACTACTCCTATTTTTTGCTTTTGCATATTATATGGTTCAGTCTGATATTTGTTTCTAAAATAATATTAAATTGTATATATTAACATTTGTGAATTCATTATAATAGTTTAATAGAATCATTATATTATAGAAATATATCAGTAAAAGAAATTATTTTTGAATTGTTATGTTTGTAATTATATTTATAAAGTTTTTGTTTTAAAAAAAAAAACTAACTAACTTGCATAAATAGTGATTGTAAAAAAAAACGAATATTATGAGCATGCAAAATGAATATATATATAATCTTTTGAGATGCAAATTATTTTTTATTATTAACATTTAATTGCAAATAATCATTTGTACAAAATAAAGAAAGATAAAAAATTACAGTATTACAAAGAATCTTGGATTATAAGTTTAATTTACAATTCTGGAAATGAAATGAGTAATGAATTGAAAAAACCAACATTTATTACCAATTGTAAAAGAGTTAATTAATAAACAAAACTAAATACAAAATTGTCAAAAAAAAAAAAACAGAACTTCATCTCACAGGAATGTTTTAGGGAACTTTCCTATTTCATCTACAAAAACAAAAACCAAATCAGATATTTTTTTGTTGTAAATCGTCGGTTTCCTTATAATAAAATGCCAGAAACCAAAACCAAACCAAATTAACCGAATACCAAAGAAACTGAGCCAGAAATAAACTGTAAACCACTCTCAAGTTATCAGAATATCCACATTTTGACCAAGGCAAAAAACTCTGATTCAAAATCAAAAGTTGAATTAGTGACAATAAAAACATTTGTATTAAAATTCAAATTGTGCATAATTTTCTCTTGTATTTAGCTTCTTTGACTATAAAGATCTTGTAAAGGAGTTCATCTATTTTTATTTTGGTGAAACCCCGGGAGCAAGCTCCAAGATTATATTAACTTTAAAAGAGTATTACACACGGACTTGCTGCATGACTCCACACTCGTCATCACGCAACACTGGCAATAAGTCCACAGGAACTGAATCAAATGTATGCAAGCCTAATAGCAAAGAAAACGTATAGTTTGCTAATCCATCAGTGAGATGATTAGCCTCTCTATACACATGCGTAACTCGGACTTCCCAGTCCTTCGATAAAAAGCCGTGTCACAAGTGTACCAGGAAAGACAACGGATGTGGACGAGAGATCCCTGTCATTAAGAACCCAACCACCATTGATGAGGCGCTGAACCTTCTTCTCCCAAACGATACAAAGGCCATAGTACACACCCCACAACTCCGCGAGCGGCGCTGTACAACGCCCAATGTTGAGGGAAAATCCCCCACACCACTGATCATCGCCATCCCGTAACACCCCACCAGCCGTTGCTAAACCCGTATTTCCGTGTCATGCGCCATCCGTGTTTAACTTTATCTAACTCACCAATGGTGGCGTCCATGAGATCAGACACTCCTGCCTACTCGCTGGCCCCACACTATTACTCGCACTCACTCCAGACCACACCTCATTTGCATAATCCTTTATTAACTTCACTCTGGCCCTCTACAATTTTTTTTGTCTCCAAATATGTTCCCACACCTCCATTTGCATGCCCACCATACCGCTACAGCAAACACAGTGGACCATGGCCCATTCTCCGTCATGGGATTCTCACTTAAGTTCACAAACAACCAATCTAAGCAAGTCATAGCAAAGAAAACTTGTGGTCTTCCTCTCGGCAAAATGCGCTGCCATATATCGGCGATTGCTTGGCAGTCACGAAGCACATGTAAGATTGATTCCACTCCACTTTTACAGACTTCACAGATTTCGGTGTCCCCAATGTGCTGTTCTTGATTCGTCATTATGCCTCTGTTTCCAACCAACCAAAAGAATACCCTTACTCTTTCAGGTGCCATAACTCTTTACACTTGCTTGACAAAGAAACTCATATCCGGCTTGTGTAAGTGATCACGACTCAAAAAGCGGTTCGCTGATGAAACTGTGAAACGGCTATCCGGCGTCTCCTTCCACGATAAACGATCCCCCACTCCCGACACCTTATCCACCACTACCGCAGCCAGCTCTAGCTTTGTATCGTCCGACACAAACTGTGTGATTCTTCCCATCTCCCACCCTGTTCCATCTAACCATAGATCAGATGCTTTCATCATCGTCAAACCTTCCGGGACTTCGGCGACCACCTCGTCAATTAATAGGGATTCCCCCAGAAACTTGTCTGCCCAGAAGTTCACTCTCTGCCCATCACCAATAACCCAACCATGTCCTGGTCGAATCACATCTCTTATCCCCACGACCACACTTCTCCAAGTAGAAGACCATGTACCCTTCACATCAGTCCAAATTGTGTCATGTATATCTCCAACCTTGTACTTACTTCTCAACACTCGCGCCCACAAACTAGTATTTTCATGAAGTAGTCACCATCCCACTTTGGCGATCAACGCTTTATTCATAAGGTTTGCTTTCCGGATTCCTAAACCACCCTATGCTTTTGGCAAACAAACTTTATCCCAGCCGATAAGGTGTTGCTTCCTTGTCTCCGGCGTAGAACCCCAGATAAAATCTCTCGAAACACGACTCAAAGCTTTTGTAGTCGACTCCGGCTGATCGAGCTCATAGTGTGGACTGGGATCGATCCTAATACCGCTTTTGAAAGTGTAATACGCCCTGCTAAGCTCAACATACGGCCCTTCCATCCTGCAAGCTTTGATGACATACGCTCCAACACTGTTCCAAAAGTCTCTTTATTGATCCTCCTTTGAAGAATAGGGACTCCAAGGTATCTCCCCAACTCCCTTGTAGCTTGTATCCCACTTTCAGCGCTCACTACACTACTCAATTCTCTAGAAACATTATCAGAGAAGAATATCTTGGACTTGTCGAGGCTAACCTTCTGACCCGAAGCTTGACAAAACCTCTCCAACACCCGACGGATAAAAAGCTCATCTATTATCATTGTATAAAATCACTTACCCTTAAAAGGAATTAATTTTTTTTTGAGCTTTATTCTTGTTGTTGCTCTTGTTTTATGATGTCTGTGTTTACATAAACAGAGTGTTGGAGTTTACTATGAGCCTTCTGCAGCTCATGTGGTCTCTTTCAATCCACCAACTATCAATTCACCCGCTGCCCAAGATATATATCCGAAGAGTATGAAATAAAGAGAGTAGCTCCTTCGAATCTTACATCATATGTTCTTGATCACAAGATGTCAAAGTTGGCAAGGTAATGAAGATCGCCACAAAGGGTTGCAGAATTCCCTTTGATAAGATCATAAACCAAGTCTATGTGAATCCACACATTAGATTATGATTCCCACTTGTATTCTAGTAGGATTCTCACACAACTAGAAATAACAAGCAAGAAAAAATAAATCTAAAAGCGTCCACGTAAAGAATGCAATTGAAGAAGACACATTATGAGAAAAAAACTCTATGTATTTTACAATGAAAATAAGAATGTATGAGCTTTTTTAGCTTTTACAATGTGATCATTACAATAAACTACATTAAAAATAATTATTTACTTAAAGAAAATGAGGAATTAGCTAAATCAATTAATGGTGTTATTGCCACTAATTATAACTTTTGACATTTAATGTCAGAATAAGAATCATTTGCTACCAATGTACACGTAGCGAAAACCTTTGACTCAAAAAAAATAAACATAAATAATTTTGGTTGCCCCTCTCCCCCGCTTTAATAAATGAGCGGAAAGATAGATTTTTTTTTTTTTTTTTTTTTTTTTTTTTTATCAACAGCCTCTATTTCTAAATCAGTTTGGAAATCCAAATTGGCGAAATAGAGTTTACATAATACACATCAGTAGGTAGAGCTCGAGCACTCCGTGCTAACTTGTCTGCCTTCATGTTTTTCGTCCTAGGTATGTGCGCGATGGAGAAGGAGGTAAACCTCTGTTTACACCGGTTAACCTCGTCAAGAAGTATTGCGAACGCTGGCCATCCTCTGGCGTAGACACCATCTTCACCACATCAGAGCAATCCGTCTCAAATCGCGTTATCAATTTATTATGCCGTAACATGCAATGCATGGCTCATATAAGTGCCTCCAACTCTGTTTGGAGAGGCGAGATTCCCCTTCTCAAGTTGCGAGTACCCATCAGCTTTTCCTGAGTATTCACGTTTAAATAGAACCATCCTAACCCTGCTCGGATTTCTGTCTCCTTCCAAGCCCCATCTACTTGACAAATATCACCCGTTCTAGGGGATTCCCTGAGA
This sequence comes from Microthlaspi erraticum, assembly GCA_902728155.2. NCBI lineage: Eukaryota > Viridiplantae > Streptophyta > Magnoliopsida > Brassicales > Brassicaceae > Microthlaspi > Microthlaspi erraticum. The sequence continues at coordinate 26,603 of CACVBM020001200.1, read as the reverse complement.
TTGTTAGTAGTGGACATAACATTACATGTTTTCTTGGGCGAAAAGATAGATTGTATCTACAGTTTCACTTATGTCTGAAAACCCATTCCTACTTTTTTTTTTCCGATTGGTAACGAAAAGAAATCACTTCGTTGTTTTACGTTGCGACTGCAATCAAAAATGGAAAGTTACAGATGATCAGGTGATTTCGTTTTCATATTTATATGACACGGATGATATGGTTATAAAAAATAATATTTTTTGTAATGTATTATTGTTCGGGAAGAAAAGAATATTAATTTCGCATTAATAAAAATTCATTAAATGTATATGACACGAATCTCCCACTAGAATACTGATCTTTCTTATTTATTTGACTTATTTTATTCTATTTTCTTGTAATTTAATTTAATTATTATAACAATTACTCCCTCTGTTTCACAATATATAAAGATGTAAGTTTTTTACGAAACATTTAATGTTAAGTTATTTATGAATTGTTTTTTTTAACCAACTACTTTTCAATCAACACTATCTAATAGTATTCAAGTATTCTAATACTTTTGGTTAACTTTTTTGAAGTTTGTACTGTTTTATATATTAACTTTAAGAAACTAAAACATATTGTATCATATAATATGGAACAAAGAAAAAAAGTTGAAACATCATATATTAAAGAACATAGAGAGTATTATGTACTCCCTCCGTTTCTTTTTACTTGTCGTTCTAGGAGATTTCACGCAGATTAATAAAACAGATTAGAAATTCTATTATACCCTTAAAAAGCAAATTGACTATTAGTATTCTTCATTATATCAAAGTTAAACTAGGTATTTAATATTAATTTTTGCATTGGAAAGTGAGAACGACAACTATTTTGAATAAAAAAAATAAGGCTAGAATAACAAGTATTTTGAAACGGAGGGAATATGATATATTAATTTTAATAAGAATTTGAAACAATATTATAAAACAAAAAAACTTATGTATAATCTACAAAAACTAAAACTTAACGATTTTCTTTTTGTTAAATTAAATTACATAATTTTATAATATTTATGAAAGAAAATGGGATGAGACATGAAGGAACATGATAGAAAATTAGAAATGAACGAGATAAGACGGAACGGGACAGAACGGCATAAGAAGTAATGAGACAAGATAGACAGAAGGGGAAGGATCGGAATAGGACGAAATGGGATGCAGCAGAAGAGGACGAGAAGGAATAGGACGGAATGGAAATGAGACAAAATGAAAAGGAATGAGACAAGGTGGGACGGGACAAAACAAATAGGAAGGAACTGAACGGGAGTTATTCCCATAAAATATTTTTAAAACACAAAACTAAATCACAGAATTTGATATTTTCAAATTTTCCTTAAACACATTAATAATATCAATGTAAAATTCTGCGCAAAACACGAATTTGTATAGTTATATAAATTAACTCTAACCACTATTTTCAAGCTTTGCATATTTGCACTAAGTTATACGATGCAAAAGAAAGGATTTAAGAAACTTTTCTTTCTTTGAACAAAAAAAAAAAAAACTTTTTTTTCTCAATTTGTTGTATCTAAATACAAAACAAAATTAGCTTCACATAATAACCATTAATAACCAGCAAAAGAATACCCAATTAAGGAGGAGTTAGAAATGGTTTAGACTAACTTACTTCCCACTCCCTCTCTGTCATCTTCTACCAAAACCAAATTCTCTTACCCTTTCATCATCTCTCTCTCTCTTTCAAATGTTAAGAAAGACACATTAGTGGAAAAACCTGTACATGAATACCGGTAGTAGCCGAAAATTAGACCAAGACAAGAAGAAATAATATTTAATCCTCCAATCGTTTCACCGACTTCCAAAAAACATAAAGACAACTTCTTGAGCTTTACTCCTCCATACTGTCTTCAGGCTTTGCAGGCACTGTCTTTCTCAACATAGATGTTCCATGGAAGACCATCACCGAGTAGTCTTGTCTATATCCACTCACCTATACACACAAAGACAGATGTGATTTCAGAGATGTGATCCAATAGGGAGTTTAAAATAAGTTTATTGACCAGTTTGATAGATAATACCATACCTCCTCTTGGGTCATCTTGGTGAAACCAAATTTGTCGGTCCATATGGATTTTGCTTCATCTGCCGCTGGTAGTACGAGATGTTTCACATTTAGGCCCCCTAGTAGCTCCTGGATGCAAGCAAACAAGCATTGGAAGTAACCCTACAGCAACAACAACAACAACAACAAAAAACATTATCTCTCGAAAACAGTAGCAATCACATGCATTTTCATCTATAATACAAATTAGATCACAGTGTGTGCTGACCGGTAAAATATGGCACAAAAGTAAAATCTTTTATAAGTATGCTACACTGTTCTGCTCTTAAGCTATTTGAAAGAAAAACCAGCACAAAAACATGGATGAATCACTGTATAAGCACTTGTGGTAAAGAAGAGACTACTTACCTTCCCTTGAGAATCTTTGCTGGTAGCAACCAGAGGTAGTTCCGCAAGTTCTGATCCGAAAATCCTAAATATTCCCACTGAAACAATCACTTCACTGCACAAGAAAATATAACATATAAGAAAAAGAAGAAAACAGGAGTCACAAAGAGTAGAGTAGACAGGAAAAGAAGAAGAATCTTACTCCACAGTCAACATGGTGCAGTACATGCCACTGAAATCTTGAGCCTTTGTTTCCCTTCTGTTCCACATGCAAAGTTGTTCATCAGTTAACGGGTCTCATGAGCACATAGAACAATACACTCGACTGATTGAAGATACAATGTTTACACTTACCCGTACACCATGGCTGGTATGAGATCTCCCCTGGTCCCAGATTCACTGATGGGATCAAACCGCTCCTATAGCATAAATATGGGTACAAGAGACGAGTTAAACCTTGAAATAAAGAATAGAAGGGACAAACAAGCACAAAGAACGAGAGAGTTTGAAATGTGGCGAGGAGGAGTTACATGGAGAATAGAAACTGCCTTTGCAAGCAATGCTTTTGTATCATCCGAAGAGGTCAACTTCCCGCTAAGGACCCTCCATCTTATGTCTGGAGAGGTCTTGTCATCTGGACAGCTTTCTTCATTAGGGTTTTGCTTTTTCATTACAAAACTCAGAAAGTTGTCATTAAGCTTCTCTCCTCTGCGCTCTATCAAACTGCCCAATTTAGTGTTGATATTTGTGCACCCATGGGAACAGAACCATTTCTCTTCAGGTAGCTCCTATTAAGACATAAAAAGGATGAATACTGAGTTTTCACCAGAAAAAAAAAGATTTAAGGGAGAAAGAAAGACCCAAAAGAGCACCTCGAGATCAGCAATGTTATGTTCTTTCAAACAGCCAACGTGGAATTCTTTTTCACACTGCGGAGAGAAAATAGAAACAGAAAATGATGGTCAAAAACAAGATGCAGATTTTAAGAGACACAGGTCTCAATACAACAATGACCAATAAGACAATTACCTGATCACAGATAATCACAGTGCGAGGATTAAAGCCCAGCCTGGAAAAAGTATTACCTCTGCAACAACAACGAAAATTAAGTATTGGTCATCTTCGGAAGGAAATTGTTTCAATTATGAGAGAAACAGTAAATGTATACGCATCTTCTGAATCAAACATATTCAACTTCCTTTAACAAGGAACAAAGCTACAAAAAATACCTCATTACACTACTGCGTTACAATATTTCAAAAGGTATATATGACACTAAAAAGGCAACCACGGGGAAATTTGATATAATAGAAAAGCTCTATATTCACCTGCATAACACGCATACACTAGGGAGATCACTTGGGAGCTCACCGACAATTCGAATGCATCTTTTGCTTATCTCAGCAATTGCATCAACTCCTTGAACTCTACCAGCTGCAATGGCGTTGGGATTGCTATCCACAAACTTCTCTCTCTCAATCATACTCAAGCAATATTTGCAGGACCACCTTTCACTCGGAAGGCTTGGTAGAGAAGCACATACTAAGATAAAACCAAAAACAGAAAGGTGACGCTCCAACAATTTTTTTTAAATAGCAATAGAAGGATTCCAACAAACAAACATAGAAAACTGCACAAAAAAACAAACCTGTATGATACGATCTTGGACAGGTATCACAACACAAGAGTTCACCCCCGTCCTTACAGATAGTGCAAAGATCGTCGTTTTCACGGATGGAAAACCTCTGGTCCATTGATAGTACGACTGATAGTTCATGAAGAGAAACTCCATTGGTTGTATAAATGTGATGAAACCTGATCATCAATAGAAAACAGACTAGTCATTTGAACAGTTTATCTGTGAATCACACAATCAATGATCCCATGGATTAAAGTACAAATTAATTTATACTTAGTTTATCAAAGTACCAATGTTTAATGAGTTTACTTTTTTTGTAACAATTTCTAGTTTTTGGCTTTCTAGGGAGAGTGGCAGTAGCTTCATAACAAGAATCATCAGTCTCTTGTAATTCCAGAAATTAATAAATAAAGCTACTACTAGTCTACTGGAGCTTAAATATGGAAATTGTTGCAAGAAACTTACGGTCTCCGACGAGTTGCACAGCCAGCATGGGCCTCGAACGATGAAGGACTAACCTGGTCCAATAAATGACAAATAAAGGCTGATTCAGAGCCTTAAAATTTATGGCAGGAAAGGGGAATTTGATGCTAAAGAGAGCCTACCACTTTGTTGCAACAAGAACAATGTATCCCAAATCCCTTCTTATAGCCTACAAGCATTTTCTGCACAATAACCAAAACGGTTGGAGTAGACAAAGTGACAAAAACGGACTGGAAAGATGGCCATTTGTCATGCAGATCTAACCTTCCCAGCGAGGAAATAACCCACTTCCGTCCCATCCGGCAGTATATCATCCTCAAAAACAAGCTTGTGCAGCCGCAGATCCCTTTCAAAATGACAAAAAGATAGAATGAGAACTAATATAAGCATGACATAGAGTAAGGAAAGACACTTATAACGACACTACTCACTTTCTGGTAAGTTTCCCGTGGCTGTTGCTTTTGATTGAGCTGGATTTTGACTCACTCAGACTAGTTCCTGGAACCACACATGGCTCAGATGACCTGTAGAACCCCCCAATATATTTAGTATAGCCTAAGGTCAGTAAATATGATCATGTAATAGAGATATAAATGAATCTTAGTCCTAACAGAATCCTGTTTGCTTAGGCCATTGCATAACTGAAGAGTATATCGCACATTTCCAACATTACATTCTCAATAGTCATTTTCCAGAATGATTGCGAGCTAATTATAATATTTATAAAAAAAACGGAGCAAAATACAACTAGAAAGCAGAATCACGACCATCACATAGTTGGCACCATCTATATAACAACAATACTCACTTTCTGGGTGGTTGTTCTCGCCTATTACTTTGGCCAGGACTGTTTATTGACTTCCGAAGGACAGTTCTTGGAGCCACACTTGGCGTAGATAATCTGTAGAAAAGAGGGCAGATTTTGGAATCAACCAAATAAATAAAGGCCAACATAATAAGTACTGTATTAGAAATACCCAAAAATAAAGTTATACATAGTTCACGTTACATAGTTGGACAATCATTTCAGGAATAAAATCTAATTTATCATCTTACTTTCAACTACAAAGACTGGTTTAAAATAAGATGAGACATACCCATTAAGAGCATCATTTGCTTTAAAAGGACTGGTATTGAGTTCTGTATCCTTTCCCTCAAAACAAGATTTGCACAAAACTAACGACTTTGTATCACAAGGCTCAACCATTGGACCTGCAATCAAATCAAATGTAACCAATCAGCAACCGTCTTTATAACGTTTGCAACAAACCAATGAACAAATCAGCAACCTTGGCAACTGAGACACAGGCTAGATTTCTTTAAAGCTGGTCCAACTACATCACGAAGTTTTTCTTCAAGTGTAGCCAATGGAGTTTCCTTAATTGCATTCATGACATCACGAAGTGTGTATCCAGACTCCAGCAATGTATACTCAGGTGGGCGCTTGTTCGAGCTAGAAGCATGCAGCTCAAACACAGCCGGGCTCACCACCTATGGTAACAATAAATAGTTACATCAACCAGCTTAAGCATATAGCAGCGACGGTTACAAGACATTCAATAACAGTCAATATCACTAACTTGATTTCCTTTGCAAGCACCACAAAAGCACAAAACGCCTGGTCCATTTATCACTCCTTTAAGCCCTCTAGTCCCTGCCTCTCTCAGCTACGCCAAGATAGTGACATAGACACACACACATCAGCTATTTTACAATCTTATTCGACACGAAAATACAAAATAGAAAGCCGTATGCTAACCTTTGCAGCTCGAATATAGTACACAGTTAGTCCCTCAAGTATTCCACAATCAAAAAGCTCTTTCAGCTTTGCTGGGAAATTCCTCGTACATTTCCTAGGCCTTCCACGCTTTTTGGGAGTTGTAGCTAAAGGACTTTGAAAATCAACCATTTCGACATCAATGGCTTGTTCTGGCTCAATCTTACTTTCCAAATCAGGATTGTCTAACTCTAAATCACTTTCCTGTTTGATCAGTGACCTAGTGAACCTCCTCAACGGCTTCTCTACTGTATCATTCACCGCCTTATCCTCCGATGCTCCACTTGGATGCACAAGGCATGGATCCACACTAACCTCTTCCTCCTTCACATATGCCACTGAAGCAGAAGCATCAACGCAACTATCCTCTTGACATTTGGCTTCACGCTCGGCAATTTCATCACCATTAGCCTCAGACTTGGACGACATTGATCGTGTCAACCTTCTTCCAGGTTTCTCATAAACCAAATCACTTTCCAACTTCACCCGGCAAGATCTTGAAAACGAACTTAAATTGGCAGGACAAGCAAGAACCATTTCTCTTGAAATCTCTTTTTCAGCCACCAGATTCTCAATCTTCTTCTCTTCTTCACTCATAGAGTCACTACACAATCCTTTCCCTTCATCAATGTCAACAACATCACTCTTACTACCTTCATCTTCTTCCTCTTCTCCTTCTTCTTCTACCTCTAGAGCACAAGAAACAACAGTACCAGAGATCACAACACTCTCAACTTTCTTTTCCTCTTCCTCATCTTTCACAAGACGCATCTTCTTGATCCCACCAGAACGGAGACGGCGAGGTTTCTTCATCAAATCCGTACTTCTGGAGTCGCTAATCGAGCTCTTGCTCGCTCGAGTCCGACCTAAAGACTCGCCCCCACAGATCTCAGTCTGAGATTTCAAAACGAATTGCAATTCTCTTTTGCAACCTGTACGAACCTGTGAAACAACCACAAACTCGCCAGTGGCTGTACCTTTCGCCATCGGAAGATCAAAAAAACGAAACCCTTAGAACAAAAAAAATCCCCTTTCAGTTCCTCGCGAGATCAATGTCGAATCTACAGAAACCCTATAAACCGCATCGATTTACAGAATTGTTAGAGTGCGATTACAGGAACAATTCAGGGTTTCTGTAATCCAGAAAAGAGAAAAGAGAAAGAAGAAATCAGGGTTCCGAAGTTTCACAAGAGGAAAGGGAAGAGAAGCTGAGAGGGGCTGTCTTGATTTTCTGGCAAAAGACTAGAAGAGACTCCTTGTCTCCAATTTATGTTTTTTCCAAATTTGTTTTGCTCACAAAAATGAAAAATCCATCCACCTACTAAATTATTGAATCTACATAACTAATAAGGTTGGACACTCTCCTGTTCGGAACATGTAGCACTTTCTTTAATTTTTCCTTCTAAACGCGTTGTAACTTTTTTTTTTTTTCGTGTAACACCAAAACGACATCGTTTAGTGTCTTCCCTTCTTCCTCTAACACCAAAAAGGCTTAGACACTCTTCTGGGACACGTGACACCTTTTTTTTTTTCCCTTCCAAACGCCAAACGACGTCGTTTCGGAGGAAGAGAGAAGATTTTTTGTTGAGAATAATTTTCCCATTTCGTCGCCGCACACCGTCACACTCTTCCCTTTCAAACACTTCCGGCGAGTCTCAGCGGCAATTTCCATGGTTTCCCGTCATGTGCTTTCGAAGAGTTGCTCTTGGGTCCGACTGCAGAGAGCATCACGGTGCGCCTCCTGCGTCTTTGGGGAGACGGCTTAGGGAAAGCGATTGGCATACTTGTGCTTGATCAGAAGGTAAGAATCCCCACTCTTTCGCTCCGTCGTTATCTGCTCGGATCTGTAGATTTAAATCTGTCCGACATGTATTGTTTCAGGAATCCATAATAGAAGCGGTCCTTCCACGGACTCCATTGTTAACTCTTCCCGAATCTCGATTGGCCCTTTTCTTCCTTATGGGTTATTAGTCACCATTGTTAACTCTCAGACGATCTATTAAAAGGATGAGAAGCTGACTATCTCACAAGGTTGATACAAAAGAGAAAGGAGGAGCGAATATCAAATTTGTAATTTCTCGAATTGGTAAGAAATCCAATCACTTAGATTAGATTTTAGAAGCTATCTCATTCCATTACTCTCTTCTGATTCTCAGGATATGCTGCTATACATGAGAGAATGCAACAATACACTACTCCCTGTTGCTGCCTTCTAACACTTCAAATCGCTGGTAGAGTAAGAAACATTCAATTTCATATGCAACTTTCATTTCACACGTTTTCCATGACATGAGAAACCTTCTTCCATTTTTATTACACCTTAGCAACTTGATGGTTGTCGGAGTTATTGGGAAAGATGGCGTCGTACCTTCACCAAATCGTTCCTCATAATGATACCGAAAAGTGGTGAACATTAAAGATCAGCCTATTATAGTGTTTTGCTTTTCCAATGTATAATTTGGTGTATGATGTTTATGTAGATTTTTTTTCCTTTCAGCCTTTGACACAGGAAATGACGGAACCTGTCAAAGAGAAGAGACTTGACGGGACCAATCAAAGAGAAGAGGAATTCTCTGCTTTTCCCCAGTGATTTAATATCTTGCCATTTTTTTATTTTCTAATGTGATAGAGAAACATGATCTCCTAATAACCACGATATGATGCAGTTCTTCAAATCATCTTCACCTTCAAATAATGGGATCACTCTTACCTCTACTTAACTGTTGTTTGACTATTTTACTTCCGTTGCTGCTTTGGGGAGATGCTCTTGCAATATGTACTCTTTCGCAAAGTGTGATAATCTAAAAATAGGTTAAGAATTTCTATGAATGCAGTTGGAGTTGGAAACCGAATTAGAATTTTCCTAGGGAGAGCTTAGTCTCTTTTAAAGAGCTTGGCTCATTGCTTCTCTGTTTCAGTTTGATTCTTCTATAAAATCAGTTCTACTTCTAAGTGCTTTACTCTTAACTCCATCGTAATGTTCTCTCATTGACTAATTCTTGGGTGTTGTTGGATAAGCATTCAAAGAATGGATTGGAATGATGGGAACACTGATGCTATATCTCAAATGAAAGAAAGCAAGGTAAGAATTAGAAGTGCTGTTCTGAATATATATTTCTTGAGAGCTAACACTTTTAACTTTGAGATTAGATATGGCCATATTGGATGTTTGGCAACGTCAAGAGAAAACGTTCGAGGCAAAGACTGAAACGGTGTGTATGCTTCTGCGTATTTGAAGGGAGTATTTGAAGGGAGTGAAGTGACGAAGTTATAGAGACTATTAAGGACTTTATTTGGAATTTTGTTTTAATTAACAATGAAATGTAATCTGCTGAAATTTTGGATGTGATACGACATAAGTTTCAAATAGATGTGAAAATATTAACAGACTTAAAACCTTAACTCACAAAACTTTGTTTCAGTATTTATACTCAAATCTTGGACATATCAAAGTCAATCTATAATGCTGATAAACTAATTTTATTTTTTTTGATATATTAACCCGCGCATGCGCGGGTACTCTCCTAGTTTTGGATAATAGCATTATAGTTTTCAATTATCTTCGAGATGCTCGCTACTTTTTGTTGATTTCTGATTCAATCCTATACAAGTGTATTGACTAGTTTTCAACCCTTTTATTTCTGCTACATAAACTCTATGCAGCAATTGAACATGAGACCAAAAGCTTTGGATGTTGTCTTAACTTTCGACTTCGATTCGATGTATAGCTTTGTAGAAGAAAAAAAACTGTAACATTAGTAAACTTCCACGTTATGAATCTCTAATTTAATTCTCTTAATCAAACATTCTGTTTTTGTGTAATACGATGCTTTTATATTTCAGAATTTTGTTTCAATGATCGAACCACCACTAAGAAATCAGAAAAGCAGATTTCACACTTTTTTTTACATAAGTGATTTGAAGCTTTACTAGGTGATCCACCGGGCTACGTCCGATTATATTATTTATAAAGATATATGATATAAATCATCTTTAATTTTCACTGTAATTTTTCTTGTAGTAGTTTTGGTATTTCTGTGTTAGTAACCCTCTATCTTTTGTCCAAAATATCAATATACCAAAAGAATAACAACGTTCATAATTTAGATAAATGTTTGCAAAACATAAACGACTGAGAATAGATTTAGGATGAGACAACATAAAATATAAGCAACAACTTATCTAAAAAGGACTGAGTATGTCACATATTAAAGTCACTGATATTCTGTGCGACCTTACTTTTTTTGGTCTTACCAATCTTTTTGTTTTCAGAACTTTTGCTTGGATTTGTTTTAACTCTTTGTCGAAAAAAAGAACTGTGGTTAATTGGAGTTCCAGTTATCCTAAGATATAGGAAGGGTATATTTTGTTATCTGGATACGTTATATTTGGTGTAAGTAAACGAAGCAGAAATATGTTGGTTAATGACATATATATATATTTTTGGGCTAATGCTTATGACCAGCATGATTTTGTGTTTATTTTCGCGAACGTTTAAGAGGTGTTGAAATTGTGTTGTTTCTTCATACCCGAAGGATAGGTAAACAATTCTAACATTGTGAAATTTGTAAAGCTTAAGAACGGTCATCTCGTATAAATATTCTTTTGTGGTTGTGTATTATGTTAGCTTTTTTACCTTGTTAGCTTCATTCGAAGTAAAATGTGCTGATGTTTTTGATTGTGGGTTTCTAAGTTTTATGCCTTGTATCCCAACAACATATGGTGTATTCTGGTGTGGAGCATATATTTGAATAGCTGCAGAGATAATTATTTTTTTCCTCTTAAATAGTACTTTATTGATTGAACTTTAAACCCAAAACGACATAAGTTTTTAACTCTTAAGAAACTAAGCAACACGAAATTAACCAAAACAGAGCATAAAAACAAAAGCCACACTAAAACCATAGAAAAAGATGAACCATGAAGATCCAATTACACAAAATTGTGATCTTTAAGAATTTAAGCAGCGCTACCAACTCGGGAGAAGCACTTTTCTCTTTTACGTTAATATATAAATTTAGATAAATGGTAAGTTAATCTCTTTAAGTGAAAAGTTGAATTTGTTTTAAACTTAGAAGTTATCACGTGTTATATTGTTGGTTAGTTTTTCATTACTGTACTAGGGGATTACCCACGCCTAATACGTGGGATTGAGTAAAATTTTAAAATTTTCATATTTAAAATAAATTATTATTGAATGGATATGTTATTTTTCTATTATTTTTAGATTAATATATATTTTGTTTCTTTATCAGTCCATATAAATATTTTAATATAATAATAAGCATATTGTCTCGATTACTAATATTGTAGTTTTTTTTTGGAATAATGGATAGATATTTGGTTATTTATTTATATGTATTATTATATGTAAGTTGTTTCTTATTTTCAAAATAATTAATTATGTGATTTGTTCAAAAGATTATAATTTAACTAAATATAAAGGACCTTTTAAAAATATTGCTAATAAAATATAGTCAAAGGTAAACCTCCTTTAAAATTTATATTTAGGAAGCAAATAGCAATATCCACTACATATTGCACTTAAAATATATGCACGGAAAAAAAAATTATGTTTTGATGCAAAATATAATTATGCTAATTTTCACCCAAATTTAAGTCTGTAAACTTTCAGCAAATAAATTTAAACTTGAAAAGTTATTTCCAAATTTTTATAAAACAATCTCTAAGTCAAACTATTCCGCAATGTTCCCGTCAAACAAAATCCGATCAACAAATTTTCCGCCATAAATGTGATTTATAAAACTTCTGTAATTAGTTTGTTGAACATAAAATCACAAATTTCTCAAAAATATTATTTTATGTCAGAAGCCTTATTCTAATTTTTCCCCGTAAAAAATAAAAGTTTAATGTATATATATATTGTATATATTAATTGGGACTTTATAAGTTGCATATGACTATTATTGATTTTAGACATAAATATAAGTGAGTTGACATGGACGATGGCTAAATAGAATACTGAGAAAAGAGATCTATTTTCTTTTATTTTTCTATAAAAAATGACTAAATTGCATATGACTATGGCTATTTAATTTATCTCCTTTCTATAAGTTGCATATGACTATTATTTTCTTTGCGGTTGATTCTATAAAACATCCAGAAAAGATTCTTCAAGTTGACTTAATCGAAGCAGCTACATATAGAAATAGTCTACAGTCATGTTTGACAATTAGAATTGTAATATCAAATTTGTGCGTGACATTTCTCATTTAGAATGCTTTGTAAATTAATCAACCAAGAAATAAATAAAGATCAATATTTTATGTGTATGTTTATCATATATATAGTTTTGGCTGAAAAAACATGTTGGAATAATGATCATCGATGAGTTTCCTATTTCTTCGGAACATATGTTCACAAAAAAAAATCAAAATATTAATTGTACGATAAATTTGAATAATATTTGAAGAAATTCTTTAAGAAATTATTTCATTTTTTAGTTGTTGCTCATGTCAGCTTTCGAAGCATGTAATACATATTTACATGCTTTAGAACTAAAAAAAAAAAAGAAGAAACCAATCATTATTTACATGGTTTTCATGTGTCAAAGAAGAACACACAACACACAACAGAGTAGCAAAAGCAAGATCGTTGTCTTAAGGTACAAATATATTCACACATATAGGAAATAAATATAGATACCGCACATGTAGCATAACTATGAATGCAAAAAGAGAGAACAAAAGACCCAATCATCACATAACCAGAGACTTTTCTTTATCAAATACTCTATCTTTCATTTCTGAGTAATAAGAGAAAATACGACGTTCTGCGTCGTTTCCGTCGTCTCTATCGCAGCCTCCACGTCAACCAGCTTCTGATTGTCGAGATTCGTCATGCCAGTGGACCTCAAAACTTAATTTGGAAGTGGGAGGATAAATAACAAACTTTGAAAAAAAAGAAAACCACAATACATTAACGTCATCCATTTTCTTTTTCTACCATCTTGTGGATCTCTTCCTTGTCATCAATGGTTTCAGAAACTCTATCACCTGTTAAATAATCTGCATGAAAATTAAGTCATAATCAAAATCATAAACTTAAACATAACATATTTCTGACGTAAACAATCGGACATATTTAAAACAAATAGTGTACGTACCTCTTCCCACATGTTGTTTACAGAGTCCTCACAGTTTCACTTGAATGACCTGCTTTTAGAAAAAAAGAATAAAACTAAGATGAGTAGGAAAATTCAGTTTACACAGGAAACATAAGCAACTCGAGAACAATGAAAGCTAGAATCATAGAAAACAAAATATAAAAACTGAAAAATAATCTCGAGAGCAATGATGAAAGCTAGAATCATAAAAAACAAAATATAGAAGCTGAAAAAATAATTGTGTCTATATGGGTTGGGTGTATATTTATAGTGTTACAAAGTTGAAGTTAATTGAGAATATTTAATATTAAAATTTATCGTTTAGCTTGAACAGCAATCTTGTCCGGAAATCTTTAAAGGAAAATTTCTTGTTTGACCGTCTATTTTAATTTCTCTAATTGTTAAATTGTTCATAAGAATTTTTAATTTAGATTTTGAAAATATAACGATAAAGATTGTTTACTTAATTAGATGTACATAGTTTCTTATACATTCCAAAGATAGGTATTATGCTTTTAATATTTATTTATTTTGGGAGCATATGGGAATAAAATAACACAGTCATTAAAATGTTTCCATTGTAGTATATGTTTTGAGAGTCAAAAAGTATATGTTTGACGAAGATTACAATCGCGACGAATATGTAAAGCAATATTGTTATTAAAAAATCATATATTCGTTCGCATTTATATCATAATGGGCTATATTATGTGTGTCTTGCATACAGATTTTAGGAAAGGCTTTTTTGATCTAGTTTCGGAAAAGCAATTTTAGAATATAAATGAGTGACCCGACCCGGCGACGGATCCGCGTGTTTATCCGTTTTGCAATTAAATAATTTAATTAAAAAAAAATCAAAAATACTCCAAAAAAGAAGAGTTTGACATGTCAGCAAAACTGTATGGTCTTTAATATATTGGAGGATACATGATAAATAAATGCAAAAATATATCTTCAACGGTGAACCATAAATTGCACTATTTGAAACTTGATAGTACACAAATGTTAATTTTTATGGCTTAAACACAAAATATTCAAAGTAAGAATTTTGTATTTCTTTCTCATATTATGTCATCCTTCTCTCCATCTTTTTATTTTGGTATCACAAAACTCAAGTAAACAAATATACAACTTGAGTGATGGTTTTTGTTTCTATTAGTTTAAACCATTCTTTCGGATGTTCTCATTAAATGCCTTCCCTTAGGAAAATAGTAAGCTTAGGGATATTTTAATAAACTGGAATGAAAAGTGTACATATTTCAAACCAGAACATACATACAATGTTTTTTACTTGCTATACTTGTCACGTTTAGACCAAATGTGCAATACCATTTTCTATTCTTTGGGACTCTTCACTCCATCTTTACAAAGTTACTCAAGGATCTGAATTGTTTATCATTGTTGTTTGAATTACGTGTTGTTTACTTACAACTTGTTTGTTTATCATTGCTTTGTTTATTTGTTATGTGGTAGTGGGTAATTATATTGGTTATTAGTTGCCATTTAGTTTGAAAGTGTAAGTGAATGTTTTGGTACGTGAATAACGGAGTAAAAAGTAAATGGTCTAGATCATGTTATTTATTATGTTTGATTCTGGTAGTGATAATGGTCATCCCTCTCTTTCGGAGAAACCTTCTTAATGTCACTTGATGCTTTAATTTATGCCATGTATGTTCTCTTAACAATTTAGTTTAATAGGTAGACCCTTTTGTTCTTCTTCAGTTGTGAATACATACTGCAACTTGCAAGCTCCCTTTGCCTTTTCTTAGACATCGCTGAAAGGTTTTAATTACATTATTAGTATGATAAAGTTCATCAACTGGTTTCTTAAACATTTTTAAATTCTCGAAATTGAAATATACACAACTAATATTACTTTTACCCAAGCAACAAATACCTAACACTAATATTACTTTTACTCTAATTAAGTGTGAAAAAAAATTGTTTCTTGCAGCAATTTCATGGTCTCCATGTCAGCATTTTTCCACTGGATGCAACTTGAGCAATATGAATTCTGGCAGCACATACACAAAGATGAAACAAAGTAGACATTATTTTCAAGTAGTTTATAATGTAAATTGTAAGCAATATAAGTATTTGATCAATCTCTTACCTTCCTCTTCTTTTTCTTCTCGATGTAAGCCATAATCTCATGTTGCCTAGTCATTGTCCCGTCCAAAGCCTAATTTTTTTAAACAATTTTACACAGTAAGAACAAAGCAATAAGAAAACAGAGCAAGAGAAGTGAGAGCTTATTCACCTTCTTGGTTTCAGACAACTGAAGCTCGAGCTGGTCAACACGACGAAGTGCAGCATCGAGAATCTTCTCCCTCTCGAGATAAATCTTAGCCTGAGCATCCATGGATCTGCATTTCTCGTCCAGATCTGTCATCTTCTTCACCACCGCCTCAGTGAGCCTCCTTGGCATGTTATTGGTCAGCCTCATCACCCCAACTATCCCCATGAGTAAGGCCATCACGCTCCCATATAAGTACCCTCTTCTCTCCAACGGATTCACACCCGGGTTCGGGTACATTTCTGAATGACAGAGTTTCACCAATTTATACCAAGTGGGTGTTAAGGAGAATGCAAGCTTAACCTTTAGGCTCGGGAAAGTTGTTGTTGTTGGGATTGTGAACTGTGTAGGCCAAGCAGCAGCATCCACAGTCTTGTCGATGAACTTCTTCTCCTTCACTGTAGCAGATTGCGTGTACGTCTCTTCAGGTTCGCAACTTCGTTTTGAGTTGTTTAAAACAAAGATAATAGCAAAATTCAGAACTGTTTTGAACATCATTGCCTTTTTTTTGTGTTTTACCTTACCGTTCTTATACTCTGAGATCGTATTTTCCTCTATCCCTGACAAGCTCCTCCTCTGGCATCTACTTTCATATGATTCAGAAGCTGTATCTTCATATTTAAAACAGTGATTCAGAACATAAGTTGAAATTCGTGGAAAGAATTACGAAGCTATATAAGCAGAACATTACATGCACTAAGCACAATCCCTACATAAAGTTAAAAAAAAATATAGTATGGTAAAATCATCCTCCCCAGCAAATAGAACATAACAATTCAGAAGCAATACATACATAGTTACACAAATGAATAATAATGTAAAGAAAACACACAAATCATGATGTTCGATAGAGAAGATATAGGTTATTTCTGTTATTTGCAGTCACTTTTCCAGGAAAATAAGTAAAAGTGAGAATGAGGTTCATGGATGATTTAACAGAGTCAGAGAGAATATAAAACTGAAAAAAAATCAAACCTTTGTATCCGTAGAGACAACCTTGGAGTTTCACCAGCGGTAGTTGATTTGAGGTTGTCAGCGCTGACCACGCGGAGCTGACCAATGACGTCTACAGAGACCAAAATCCATAGCCAATATATGAGAGAGGGTACGAAAATTAGAATAGTCAGCGTGAAAACTTGGGGAATAGTTAAATACCAAAGAGATCGTAGTCTCTGTCAGCAATGGGAGCGAAATCTTCGAAGACACGGAGACATGGAATTTCTGGGCAGCAATGTTACTCCCTCCATCAACGAAAGGAACCATTGTGGTCAGATCTGTGAAACAAATTGTGTGCTTGCAAGCGTTATTAGTTTATATCAATCGTTAAATCGAACACATAACACTAAAAATGTTAGATTCTTACAGTGTTTATATCTGGATCGGCAGTAACCATTTGCTTTTCAGCTGGTAAAACCTTTTTCTGCTTTAACTCCATGTCACCTGTAAAGAAAAGCAGAAACGGTACACTTGAAATGAAGATTACATGTAAGAACACAAGCTCTATCAGTAATGAGTTGGAATAAGAAAAGAAACTTACCAAAGGCTCTTGTCAGATTCAAGCTTCCATTGATTCTCCCACCGTGAATAAATCCACCAGCTTTCAGTATCCTTTCTTTTTCAACTTCAAGATCAGGCTTGTGATCTTTAGAAAGATTGTATATGCCTGACCTTTCCTAGATATCACACATCGTGGGTCACCGGCATTTGCAACAATTATCTTCTTATCTTTAATAAGTGCTACACATGCTGTACACCCGGGAAATCAGAATGAGGACCCTGTATAGTAAACCAAACCCTTACGCATTTTGTCGAGTTATTCTTAGCTACAAAGCGGACAACTAAAACATGTGCAAATGAGCTAACACATTACTCTCGACTGTGCAAACAAACACGCTATATCGATCTATGGTTTCATAGGAAGAAGATAATACATGTAATTATTAGTTAATATGGTATGATCAAGTGAGAATTTTAAAACCTCAAATTGGCCAACTCTGCAGTTCTGTCTTCTCTTGTAAGGAAAACTTCCGTTCTCTGCGACACCGTGCTTCTCTCAAGTCTGCAATGATACCTCTCACTTGTTCCCCTCTGTATTCAAGAACCTGAAACAAAATAGCATCTCAATATTCACTCTCGTCCCAAATAGACCACCTAAACCCTATAAACATATATAAAAATCATGATACAAAATAGGCTGGGGTTAGTATGTACCAGAACGAATCAGATTTCCTAAAATCATGACCATGGCAGTATAATTCATTCCTCTTCTTTGGTAATGTATCGTGTAAAACTTTTGCTTGATCTGAGCCTCCAAGCTTGGCTGTAATATGCTCCATGCCATGATTCTTTACATTAAGAGAAAACTTCTATCAATATATAACTCAAGTGAAATAGAATAAGCGTCAAATGGATAAAGAAATATAAGTGAAGATCTTAGTTTAATGAATTAAAGAGTTTGGACTAAAAGGATTTATCCCCAATGAATACATGAAGGAACCGTGGTTGCGTTTTCAGACCTCAAATGATAAACTTAAAAAACAGCTGATGTCTTAAAAAAAAACCATGAATGTTAACGCAACGAAACCTGTAAAATATCACTGAATTTAGCATTTTAGGATGCATGGACGTGAGAAAAACCAAGGCATTCAATATACGGGTCAGGTCCTGATTTTAAAAACCCACAAGTTGAAGAGATTGAGAAGAAGGAGGGCAATATCGTACCTATGGTCCGCTGGATTTCTGTAGCAAAGAAGGAGCTACATACTCTGGAAGTGAAAATCGATTTAGATATGAAGTGGAGACAATGTCGGACTTCTTGCTCCATTCTTATTAGATATTACTACAGATTTGTTGCCTGAAAATTTTACAGAAGAAGTAAATAATTGAAGGCTAAATTGATCTCTAGCGACAAAAACCCTAGCTCAATAGGGGCGTACTAAACAACAAAATGCAAAATTGATAAAATAAAAAATGTAGATCTAGAAGACGAACCTTCATTCTGGTCATTCTCCGGAAACTCCTTCTCAAGTGCTCGATCGATCATATCAGCGAAACTGTCTTCATTAGGTTTCACGCTCGTCGCATTGGACCTAGCTGCGGTTCCGTTGATCTCCCGAGTGACAACTGAGTCAGTCCGATATCAGACTCGGCGGAAAAAGTAAGAGAGAAACTACAAATCAGAAGAAACGCGAGAAGTCTCATCGTCTTCACAGAGAAGAATTCGCCAGTATTATAACGCCGCATCTCAGTAATGGTGGCGCGGCGGAGCGATAGAGAAAGAAGAGAAAGAGAGTGAGATCGATTTTTTCCTCGTGTGTGCTGCTTCTTCCTTGTGAGATCGATAGGAGTAACCGATCTCGATAAGATACGAATCGATTGAAGGAGGAGGAAGAAGAGATCGAAGAAGAAGACGACGACGAAGAATATGAATCGATTCAAGCGTAATTGGGATGAGTCTGTAGGCTAAGAAATATGGGCTTATCACAAAGGCCCGATCCGTTTTGACATTCATGCAAGTGACGTTACGTTGTTTTAAGTAAGCTGGTGACGTGGCAAGTGGAGAAACTCTCTTACATGGACACCTTGAGAGGCCCCAAACAGCTGATTTCATTAGTATAGATAGATAGATAGATAAATGATCAAAATGGAAACTGATCTGAACTAAAATAGAGTAATACGGTTGGTATCGATCGATTATCTCTACTATTGATTGAAACATCTTTTATGAGTTGCTATCATTATTTGTGTTTATCAACTAATCATTACTCACAAGTTGCTAAAGAAATCTGAATCTTGCAACTAAGCATTACTCACAAATTTTAATCTTTATCCAATACTCTCAACTTGAATCTAATATCTTTTTCAAGATCGGCAATTTCTTTAGGAATCGTTTAAAGAGCAAGAGCATTAAGAAAACCAAAATGGCTAAAAAAACATGATGAGAAATTCATAAACAAGGCAAACAAAAATAAATCTAAATGACGCGAACAAAAAAGGTACAAAACTCTATCTGCGATCAAATCTTGCTCTGTGATAAAAAGCTACAAAACTCTTTCTGCGATCAAATCTTAATTAAAATATCTATTTAAGAAAGAAGATAAAATAGCTATTGGAGTCTAACACCAAACAGCATAAACCCTCCTTTCCTCTCCTCTGATTTGGTTTCTACATCGCTAAAGAAGCTTTCTGTTTTCACTTCTTCCTTTGATCTGATACGAACGGTCCCGTCTACTTCCTCATCCGTAACCACAGAATCATTGTCTGAAAAGCAATGAACATCAATCATCAAGAATCTCTTGCTTTGACCTAATTCTAATGTCTTGACATCGCAAGTGTAAAAGTCAATAACATCTTTAACCTTGAGTTTCTTCTCCTTCACGAAACCTTTCCATCCTGTGGTGAAGACAAAGCTCTGGCTGCTTTTCCAATAACAATACCTAAACTTCCACTCTCTCATTTCTCTATCATAACACAAAACCTCAACATCTTCTACTATTTCACCTTCTTCTCTCTCGTTTTGATCATCGCTTACAAAAGGTAAATACTTCACTGCATACCTCTTAGGTATCACAAGCCTGTTGAGTTTCCCTACATCGCTCATTGTCAATTCCTTCCGAAAAAGATGCGTGTACGAGACATTGTTCGACTCTTCATCTCCTCCGCTCTGTTTTGATCCCACGATGTTGATCTGAGAACGGATTCTGAAAAAATCTACGAACTTTTGTTGGTAAGAACCGTCTCTGATCATGTTCAACACAGCTTCTGTTGTGTATCCAGCTTGAAAGTCAGTTTCGTGGACCGTGAACTCAGACGAAGGGAAGTTCCTGTGCGAGTTAGCGTCTTGGAAGCTTTTGAGCTTGATGGATGCGCTATCGTAAGCCCTAGCGGCTTCCATAGCCGATTTGAAAGTGCCGATCCAAATCCTTTTGTGGTCTGTGTATATCTGAGCACCCCAATGACCGTTCTGTTGCTGAACCACTCCTTTGTATTTTGCATTGCCTGAAATCGCAAACTTCTTCGTCGCGGTCGGAACTAGGGGAGTGTCAGGTTCGTCGTCGTGAAGAGGTCTCATGCGTTTCTTGGGAGGTAAGAAATAGTTTATTGAGCCTGATGAAGTCCCCGACTTTGCATCGTCGTACACTGGAATAAGAGAGGATTCGAGACACATAGAAGAACGAGAGATTAGATATATACTCGTATATATGAAGGAGCACAACGTGAGAAATCAGTGCTAATTTGTTATGTTTCTTAATTGTGTTTGTTGCATGATGAGTACTGCTCTTTTTTTATAAGCGAACAGTTTCCTTTTCTCAATCTATTGTTGTTTCTATAATTTACCAACGGAAGCATTGGGATCAGAAGACTTTTCTTTCTTGGTTAACGGTATAGAAGGATCTAGAAGATTATCAATATTATTGTCAAATATTAAATATTTATTATATAGAGATATTTACATATTTATGTCTATCTAGTTTAGGAAATCTCTAAACCCTAAACTCTAAATCCTAAACCTGATATAATCTGTTACTAATAAAAGTTGACCCTATAGACCTCTAAAGCTGTCCACATAGGATTCAAAACTGTATTTGATTGGTCATTTTATTATTATTTTTTTCATTGAATAATTAATTTTAATTTCCTTTTTATTCTTATTAGCAAATTTCCATTTTTTTAATATCCATATATTTTCTTTTATTCCACATCAGTATTATTACTTTAACATATTAATTTTAGTAAATTTCCTATTTTACAAATATTTTATTATTAATAGATTTTAATAATTGTAATTTTTATATAGATTATCTAATAAACAATGACATTAAAGTGTGTTTATATTAGTGGAAAAATTGAC
>CACVBM020001199.1:96337-107774 GCA_902728155.2 Microthlaspi erraticum | reverse complement strand
TTCTGCCCATAATCATATCATTCTCCCTTTCTTGAAAAAGATTTGCCCTCAAATCTTGCCCTTATTTGAATATAACCTAAAAGAAGATGAATAGATGAGAAGGATGATAAAGAACGAAAACCAAACTCCAGAGTGGCTCTGATACCAAATGATGTGATCTTCCCAAGGATGGGGCACTCTAGAGTTGAGGTTGGATAGATTTGGCTAGAAGTCGTGATGATGGAAGGAGTGGAATGGTTGAATGGTTTGATTCAGAGATTGCGGAAAGATCTCTAAAACACCAACCTGAAGACTCGCTAGATATTACACACCAGGAGTGAACAGGGCTCGCTATAGACTCATTGGATATTACACACCAAGAGTGAATAGGGTTCTCCATAGATTTGACACCATAGAGAAGTGATCCAAGAGTTTGAAACGGGTTTGATAATAAAAACTTGGATAATTTTATTCATGATTTGCAGTCTCTATATATAGAGAAATTACAAGTATTTTCGTCCTAGTTAATAGCCTAACATGCAGAGCTTCTTGGAAAATGAATTACAACTCTAAACTGCATGTAGGAGAGAGAAATATGTCTTCATTATTGCAGTCTCTTGCTGAGGACGAAACTTGACCTTCCTTGATGTCTTTTGGGCTGAATCAAACTTCATGGGCTTCTCTGATGGATCAAGATTGTAGAATGAGTCGGTTTGTAGCTTAATTCATTATGGCCTGGTCAGAATCCTTCATTGAATGCACACATGTCCGAATCAAGTAAACCGGAAATGACCCGTCTTGTAAATTGAATAACTCCTTCGGTTGAACTCCGTTTGAACTGATTCTTGTTCGAGGTGTTCTGTAATTGAGCTGAGCATATTCTCCAGCCGGTTTCATGTGTGTAATCGTCGTGGTTGTGAAGATAAGATTCGAACAGTGAACACACGTCCTTCCTTGTTTCTGCCCATAATCATATCATTCTCCCTTTCTTGAAAAAGATTTGCCCTCAAATCTTGCCCTTATTTGAATATAACCTAAAAGAAGATGAATAGATGAGAAGGATGATAAAGAACGAAAACCAAACTCCAGAGTGGCTCTGATACCAAATGATGTGATCTTCCCAAGGATGGGGCACTCTAGAGTTGAGGTTGGATAGATTTGGCTAGAAGCCGTGATGATGGAAGGAGTGGAATGGTTGAATGGTTTGATTCAGAGATTGCGGAAAGATCTCTAAAACACCAACCTGAAGACTCGCTAGATATTACACACCAGGAGTGAACAGGGCTCGCTATAGACTCATTGGATATTACACACCAAGAGTGAATAGGGTTCTCCATAGATTTGACACCATAGAGAAGTGATCCAAGAGTTTGAAACGGGTTTGATAATAAAAACTTGGATAATTTTATTCATGATTTGCAGTCTCTATATATAGAGAAATTACAAGTATTTTCGTCCTAGTTAATAGCCTAACATGCAGAGCTTCTTGGAAAATGAATTACAACTCTAAACTGCATGTAGGAGAGAGAAATATGTCTTCATTATTGCAGTCTCTTGCTGAGGACGAAACTTGACCTTCCTTGATGTCTTTTGGGCTGAATCAAACTTCATGGGCTTCTCTGATGGATCAAGATTGTAGAATGAGTCGGTTTGTAGCTTAATTCATTATGGCCTGGTCAGAATCCTTCATTGAATGCACACATGTCCGAATCAAGTAAACCGGAAATGACCCGTCTTGTAAATTGAATAACTCCTTCGGTTGAACTCCGTTTGAACTGATTCTTGTTCGAGGTGTTCTGTAATTGAGCTGAGCATATTCTCCAGCCGGTTTCATGTGTGTAATCGTCGTGGTTGTGAAGATAAGATTCGAACAGTGAACACACGTCCTTCCTTGTTTCTGCCCATAATCATATCATTCTCCCTTTCTTGAAAAAGATTTGCCCTCAAATCTTGCCCTTATTTGAATATAACCTAAAAGAAGATGAATAGATGAGAAGGATGATAAAGAACGAAAACCAAACTCCAGAGTGGCTCTGATACCAAATGATGTGATCTTCCCAAGGATGGGGCACTCTAGAGTTGAGGTTGGATAGATTTGGCTAGAAGCCGTGATGATGGAAGGAGTGGAATGGTTGAATGGTTTGATTCAGAGATTGCGGCAAGATCTCTAAAACACCAACCTGAAGACTCGCTAGATATTACACACCAGGAGTGAACAGGGCTCGCTATAGACTCATTGGATATTACACACCAAGAGTGAATAGGGTTCTCCATAGATTTGACACCATAGAGAAGTGATCCAAGAGTTTGAAACGGGTTTGATAATAAAAACTTGGATAATTTTATTCATGATTTGCAGTCTCTATATATAGAGAAATTACAAGTATTTTCGTCCTAGTTAATAGCCTAACATGCAGAGCTTCTTGGAAAATGAATTACAACTCTAAACTGCATGTAGGAGAGAGAAATATGTCTTCATTATTGCAGTCTCTTGCTGAGGACGAAACTTGACCTTCCTTGATGTCTTTTGGGCTGAATCAAACTTCATGGGCTTCTCTGATGGATCAAGATTGTAGAATGAGTCGGTTTGTAGCTTAATTCATTATGGCCTGGTCAGAATCCTTCATTGAATGCACACATGTCCGAATCAAGTAAACCGGAAATGACCCGTCTTGTAAATTGAATAACTCCTTCGGTTGAACTCCGTTTGAACTGATTCTTGTTCGAGGTGTTCTGTAATTGAGCTGAGCATATTCTCCAGCCGGTTTCATGTGTGTAATCGTCGTGGTTGTGAAGATAAGATTCGAACAGTGAACACACGTCCTTCCTTGTTTCTGCCCATAATCATATCATTCTCCCTTTCTTGAAAAAGATTTGCCCTCAAATCTTGCCCTTATTTGAATATAACCTAAAAGAAGATGAATAGATGAGAAGGATGATAAAGAACGAAAACCAAACTCCAGAGTGGCTCTGATACCAAATGATGTGATCTTCCCAAGGATGGGGCACTCTAGAGTTGAGGTTGGATAGATTTGGCTAGAAGCCGTGATGATGGAAGGAGTGGAATGGTTGAATGGTTTGATTCAGAGATTGCGGAAAGATCTCTAAAACACCAACCTGAAGACTCGCTAGATATTACACACCAGGAGTGAACAGGGCTCGCTATAGACTCATTGGATATTACACACCAAGAGTGAATAGGGTTCTCCATAGATTTGACACCATAGAGAAGTGATCCAAGAGTTTGAAACGGGTTTGATAATAAAAACTTGGATAATTTTATTCATGATTTGCAGTCTCTATATATAGAGAAATTACAAGTATTTTCGTCCTAGTTAATAGCCTAACATGCAGAGCTTCTTGGAAAATGAATTACAACTCTAAACTGCATGTAGGAGAGAGAAATATGTCTTCATTATTGCAGTCTCTTGCTGAGGACGAAACTTGACCTTCCTTGATGTCTTTTGGGCTGAATCAAACTTCATGGGCTTCTCTGATGGATCAAGATTGTAGAATGAGTCGGTTTGTAGCTTAATTCATTATGGCCTGGTCAGAATCCTTCATTGAATGCACACATGTCCGAATCAAGTAAACCGGAAATGACCCGTCTTGTAAATTGAATAACTCCTTCGGTTGAACTCCGTTTGAACTGATTCTTGTTCGAGGTGTTCTGTAATTGAGCTGAGCATATTCTCCAGCCGGTTTCATGTGTGTAATCGTCGTGGTTGTGAAGATAAGATTCGAACAGTGAACACACGTCCTTCCTTGTTTCTGCCCATAATCATATCATTCTCCCTTTCTTGAAAAAGATTTGCCCTCAAATCTTGCCCTTATTTGAATATAACCTAAAAGAAGATGAATAGATGAGAAGGATGATAAAGAACGAAAACCAAACTCCAGAGTGGCTCTGATACCAAATGATGTGATCTTCCCAAGGATGGGGCACTCTAGAGTTGAGGTTGGATAGATTTGGCTAGAAGCCGTGATGATGGAAGGAGTGGAATGGTTGAATGGTTTGATTCAGAGATTGCGGAAAGATCTCTAAAACACCAACCTGAAGACTCGCTAGATATTACACACCAGGAGTGAACAGGGCTCGCTATAGACTCATTGGATATTACACACCAAGAGTGAATAGGGTTCTCCATAGATTTGACACCATAGAGAAGTGATCCAAGAGTTTGAAACGGGTTTGATAATAAAAACTTGGATAATTTTATTCATGATTTGCAGTCTCTATATATAGAGAAATTACAAGTATTTTCGTCCTAGTTAATAGCCTAACATGCAGAGCTTCTTGGAAAATGAATTACAACTCTAAACTGCATGTAGGAGAGAGAAATATGTCTTCATTATTGCAGTCTCTTGCTGAGGACGAAACTTGACCTTCCTTGATGTCTTTTGGGCTGAATCAAACTTCATGGGCTTCTCTGATGGATCAAGATTGTAGAATGAGTCGGTTTGTAGCTTAATTCATTATGGCCTGGTCAGAATCCTTCATTGAATGCACACATGTCCGAATCAAGTAAACCGGAAATGACCCGTCTTGTAAATTGAATAACTCCTTCGGTTGAACTCCGTTTGAACTGATTCTTGTTCGAGGTGTTCTGTAATTGAGCTGAGCATATTCTCCAGCCGGTTTCATGTGTGTAATCGTCGTGGTTGTGAAGATAAGATTCGAACAGTGAACACACGTCCTTCCTTGTTTCTGCCCATAATCATATCATTCTCCCTTTCTTGAAAAAGATTTGCCCTCAAATCTTGCCCTTATTTGAATATAACCTAAAAGAAGATGAATAGATGAGAAGGATGATAAAGAACGAAAACCAAACTCCAGAGTGGCTCTGATACCAAATGATGTGATCTTCCCAAGGATGGGGCACTCTAGAGTTGAGGTTGGATAGATTTGGCTAGAAGCCGTGATGATGGAAGGAGTGGAATGGTTGAATGGTTTGATTCAGAGATTGCGGAAAGATCTCTAAAACACCAACCTGAAGACTCGCTAGATATTACACACCAGGAGTGAACAGGGCTCGCTATAGACTCATTGGATATTACACACCAAGAGTGAATAGGGTTCTCCATAGATTTGACACCATAGAGAAGTGATCCAAGAGTTTGAAACGGGTTTGATAATAAAAACTTGGATAATTTTATTCATGATTTGCAGTCTCTATATATAGAGAAATTACAAGTATTTTCGTCCTAGTTAATAGCCTAACATGCAGAGCTTCTTGGAAAATGAATTACAACTCTAAACTGCATGTAGGAGAGAGAAATATGTCTTCATTATTGCAGTCTCTTGCTGAGGACGAAACTTGACCTTCCTTGATGTCTTTTGGGCTGAATCAAACTTCATGGGCTTCTCTGATGGATCAAGATTGTAGAATGAGTCGGTTTGTAGCTTAATTCATTATGGCCTGGTCAGAATCCTTCATTGAATGCACACATGTCCGAATCAAGTAAACCGGAAATGACCCGTCTTGTAAATTGAATAACTCCTTCGGTTGAACTCCGTTTGAACTGATTCTTGTTCGAGGTGTTCTGTAATTGAGCTGAGCATATTCTCCAGCCGGTTTCATGTGTGTAATCGTCGTGGTTGTGAAGATAAGATTCGAACAGTGAACACACGTCCTTCCTTGTTTCTGCCCATAATCATATCATTCTCCCTTTCTTGAAAAAGATTTGCCCTCAAATCTTGCCCTTATTTGAATATAACCTAAAAGAAGATGAATAGATGAGAAGGATGATAAAGAACGAAAACCAAACTCCAGAGTGGCTCTGATACCAAATGATGTGATCTTCCCAAGGATGGGGCACTCTAGAGTTGAGGTTGGATAGATTTGGCTAGAAGCCGTGATGATGGAAGGAGTGGAATGGTTGAATGGTTTGATTCAGAGATTGCGGAAAGATCTCTAAAACACCAACCTGAAGACTCGCTAGATATTACACACCAGGAGTGAACAGGGCTCGCTATAGACTCATTGGATATTACACACCAAGAGTGAATAGGGTTCTCCATAGATTTGACACCATAGAGAAGTGATCCAAGAGTTTGAAACGGGTTTGATAATAAAAACTTGGATAATTTTATTCATGATTTGCAGTCTCTATATATAGAGAAATTACAAGTATTTTCGTCCTAGTTAATAGCCTAACATGCAGAGCTTCTTGGAAAATGAATTACAACTCTAAACTGCATGTAGGAGAGAGAAATATGTCTTCATTATTGCAGTCTCTTGCTGAGGACGAAACTTGACCTTCCTTGATGTCTTTTGGGCTGAATCAAACTTCATGGGCTTCTCTGATGGATCAAGATTGTAGAATGAGTCGGTTTGTAGCTTAATTCATTATGGCCTGGTCAGAATCCTTCATTGAATGCACACATGTCCGAATCAAGTAAACCGGAAATGACCCGTCTTGTAAATTGAATAACTCCTTCGGTTGAACTCCGTTTGAACTGATTCTTGTTCGAGGTGTTCTGTAATTGAGCTGAGCATATTCTCCAGCCGGTTTCATGTGTGTAATCGTCGTGGTTGTGAAGATAAGATTCGAACAGTGAACACACGTCCTTCCTTGTTTCTGCCCATAATCATATCATTCTCCCTTTCTTGAAAAAGATTTGCCCTCAAATCTTGCCCTTATTTGAATATAACCTAAAAGAAGATGAATAGATGAGAAGGATGATAAAGAACGAAAACCAAACTCCAGAGTGGCTCTGATACCAAATGATGTGATCTTCCCAAGGATGGGGCACTCTAGAGTTGAGGTTGGATAGATTTGGCTAGAAGCCGTGATGATGGAAGGAGTGGAATGGTTGAATGGTTTGATTCAGAGATTGCGGAAAGATCTCTAAAACACCAACCTGAAGACTCGCTAGATATTACACACCAGGAGTGAACAGGGCTCGCTATAGACTCATTGGATATTACACACCAAGAGTGAATAGGGTTCTCCATAGATTTGACACCATAGAGAAGTGATCCAAGAGTTTGAAACGGGTTTGATAATAAAAACTTGGATAATTTTATTCATGATTTGCAGTCTCTATATATAGAGAAATTACAAGTATTTTCGTCCTAGTTAATAGCCTAACATGCAGAGCTTCTTGGAAAATGAATTACAACTCTAAACTGCATGTAGGAGAGAGAAATATGTCTTCATTATTGCAGTCTCTTGCTGAGGACGAAACTTGACCTTCCTTGATGTCTTTTGGGCTGAATCAAACTTCATGGGCTTCTCTGATGGATCAAGATTGTAGAATGAGTCGGTTTGTAGCTTAATTCATTATGGCCTGGTCAGAATCCTTCATTGAATGCACACATGTCCGAATCAAGTAAACCGGAAATGACCCGTCTTGTAAATTGAATAACTCCTTCGGTTGAACTCCGTTTGAACTGATTCTTGTTCGAGGTGTTCTGTAATTGAGCTGAGCATATTCTCCAGCCGGTTTCATGTGTGTAATCGTCGTGGTTGTGAAGATAAGATTCGAACAGTGAACACACGTCCTTCCTTGTTTCTGCCCATAATCATATCATTCTCCCTTTCTTGAAAAAGATTTGCCCTCAAATCTTGCCCTTATTTGAATATAACCTAAAAGAAGATGAATAGATGAGAAGGATGATAAAGAACGAAAACCAAACTCCAGAGTGGCTCTGATACCAAATGATGTGATCTTCCCAAGGATGGGGCACTCTAGAGTTGAGGTTGGATAGATTTGGCTAGAAGCCGTGATGATGGAAGGAGTGGAATGGTTGAATGGTTTGATTCAGAGATTGCGGAAAGATCTCTAAAACACCAACCTGAAGACTCGCTAGATATTACACACCAGGAGTGAACAGGGCTCGCTATAGACTCATTGGATATTACACACCAAGAGTGAATAGGGTTCTCCATAGATTTGACACCATAGAGAAGTGATCCAAGAGTTTGAAACGGGTTTGATAATAAAAACTTGGATAATTTTATTCATGATTTGCAGTCTCTATATATAGAGAAATTACAAGTATTTTCGTCCTAGTTAATAGCCTAACATGCAGAGCTTCTTGGAAAATGAATTACAACTCTAAACTGCATGTAGGAGAGAGAAATATGTCTTCATTATTGCAGTCTCTTGCTGAGGACGAAACTTGACCTTCCTTGATGTCTTTTGGGCTGAATCAAACTTCATGGGCTTCTCTGATGGATCAAGATTGTAGAATGAGTCGGTTTGTAGCTTAATTCATTATGGCCTGGTCAGAATCCTTCATTGAATGCACACATGTCCGAATCAAGTAAACCGGAAATGACCCGTCTTGTAAATTGAATAACTCCTTCGGTTGAACTCCGTTTGAACTGATTCTTGTTCGAGGTGTTCTGTAATTGAGCTGAGCATATTCTCCAGCCGGTTTCATGTGTGTAATCGTCGTGGTTGTGAAGATAAGATTCGAACAGTGAACACACGTCCTTCCTTGTTTCTGCCCATAATCATATCATTCTCCCTTTCTTGAAAAAGATTTGCCCTCAAATCTTGCCCTTATTTGAATATAACCTAAAAGAAGATGAATAGATGAGAAGGATGATAAAGAACGAAAACCAAACTCCAGAGTGGCTCTGATACCAAATGATGTGATCTTCCCAAGGATGGGGCACTCTAGAGTTGAGGTTGGATAGATTTGGCTAGAAGCCGTGATGATGGAAGGAGTGGAATGGTTGAATGGTTTGATTCAGAGATTGCGGAAAGATCTCTAAAACACCAACCTGAAGACTCGCTAGATATTACACACCAGGAGTGAACAGGGCTCGCTATAGACTCATTGGATATTACACACCAAGAGTGAATAGGGTTCTCCATAGATTTGACACCATAGAGAAGTGATCCAAGAGTTTGAAACGGGTTTGATAATAAAAACTTGGATAATTTTATTCATGATTTGCAGTCTCTATATATAGAGAAATTACAAGTATTTTCGTCCTAGTTAATAGCCTAACATGCAGAGCTTCTTGGAAAATGAATTACAACTCTAAACTGCATGTAGGAGAGAGAAATATGTCTTCATTATTGCAGTCTCTTGCTGAGGACGAAACTTGACCTTCCTTGATGTCTTTTGGGCTGAATCAAACTTCATGGGCTTCTCTGATGGATCAAGATTGTAGAATGAGTCGGTTTGTAGCTTAATTCATTATGGCCTGGTCAGAATCCTTCATTGAATGCACACATGTCCGAATCAAGTAAACCGGAAATGACCCGTCTTGTAAATTGAATAACTCCTTCGGTTGAACTCCGTTTGAACTGATTCTTGTTCGAGGTGTTCTGTAATTGAGCTGAGCATATTCTCCAGCCGGTTTCATGTGTGTAATCGTCGTGGTTGTGAAGATAAGATTCGAACAGTGAACACACGTCCTTCCTTGTTTCTGCCCATAATCATATCATTCTCCCTTTCTTGAAAAAGATTTGCCCTCAAATCTTGCCCTTATTTGAATATAACCTAAAAGAAGATGAATAGATGAGAAGGATGATAAAGAACGAAAACCAAACTCCAGAGTGGCTCTGATACCAAATGATGTGATCTTCCCAAGGATGGGGCACTCTAGAGTTGAGGTTGGATAGATTTGGCTAGAAGCCGTGATGATGGAAGGAGTGGAATGGTTGAATGGTTTGATTCAGAGATTGCGGAAAGATCTCTAAAACACCAACCTGAAGACTCGCTAGATATTACACACCAGGAGTGAACAGGGCTCGCTATAGACTCATTGGATATTACACACCAAGAGTGAATAGGGTTCTCCATAGATTTGACACCATAGAGAAGTGATCCAAGAGTTTGAAACGGGTTTGATAATAAAAACTTGGATAATTTTATTCATGATTTGCAGTCTCTATATATAGAGAAATTACAAGTATTTTCTTCCTATCGAGTTATGGGGAAGAGAGTTGTTTGAGATGTGTGGTTGAGATTAAAAGATGGGATAAAGAGGGAACAAGAAACTAGGGATTCTCTGATCGAATTAGGGTAGTGGGGGACCAAAATCAGCTTGTGGGACCCACTCCCTTGACCAAAAAACGGTTATGAATTTGAAATTCAAAAACTTACCTTGGTCGAGTTGAGGAACTCGATCGAGGGTTTCTAGCTCGATCGAGCTATCGGTCGAGCTGGCTCCTTGACACCTAAACTTAACTTATTCAAAGGTTAAAAACATAAAGATAGATAGAAATTGCATAAATAGAGTATGTACAAGGATAAACATGGGACTTCCTCCCAAGTGAGCTTGTTTAAGGTCCCATAGCTTGACCTTTACCTTCTTAGGCATTGGTTGAGCTAGTCCCACCATCAAGGGTGATAGTGAGGACTTGAGACAGAAGCTCCTTTAGCTTGGTGGGTCCCTGGACTGTTCTGAAGTCACCAAGGCCTTTGGCTCTAGAGAATGGCCTTGATCTCCCCTTGTACCTTATCTTGTACTCAATCTTCCCATTTTCAAACTTGGTGGGGAACAAAGTCATTGTGAGCTGAGATGGCTTGGATGAAGGGGCCTGAGCTGGTGGATCTTTTCTTTTATCCCCTGGTCTTGCCTTAGAGGCTACATCCTCCCCTTCTTTTAGAGCCCTTCCTAGTGGCTCATCAAACAAAGCTTGAAGGCTCTCTTCATCAAGCACACAAGGGGCTTGAACAAGTCGCTCAGCTCTTCCTATCAGATCGTGGTTTCTCAACTCTAGCCCTCTCAAGACGTGGCTTCTCAATCCTTGGTCCTCTTATCCTTAACCTCTTTGTCAACCCTTTCCTTCACAACCTTTGTAGCTCCATGACTCTTAGAACTGAGATTGGTACTGTCAATTGTGGCACAAAAGTCTGAACCTCTAGGCTGCAAGCGATATGACACCAAACTATTCACCTTGTGAAGGATCACTTCTTGCTTGTGAAAGTCAATTGAAGCGCCAACTGTACTAAGGAAAGGGGTTCCCAATAACAGTGGCAAATCCTTCTCTTCTTCCATTTCCATCACAGTGAGATCAGTTTGGATGATGCATTCTCCAATTTTCAAGTGATAGTTCTTGAACACTCCAAGAGGAGACTTAGAAGTTGCATCTCCAAACATGATTGAAGTAGTAGGGCGCTGCAAGGCTCCAGCTATGCCTAGCTTCTCTGCCATGGAGAGAGAGATCAGATTGATGCTTGCTCCAGAATCCACTAAGGCATTGTCAAGCTCAAGATGCCCAAGTGTGCAAGGGAGAGTGAATTTCCCTTGATCCTTGACCTTTGGTAGGAAAGTGGGTGAAGTAAGCAGGTTGAACTGATGAGTAGACTCTTGTAGGACCTCTGAAACTTTATCACTGTTGGCTAGAACATCCTTGACCATTTGCATTTGATCAAATGCCTCACTCATGCTATCCATAGAGGCAACTCAATTCCAATCCCACTGAGATCTCTTCTGAACTTGTGAATCACTTCCTTGTGACCTTGACTAAGTAGGCGAGACGAGA